>BCLG01002516.1:0-17453 GCA_001602295.1 Zoysia matrella | reverse complement strand
CGACCCAGAGGAGCACAGGCGCAGCGGCGGCAGCCCAGACGGGCGTGGACGCGCCGGCAACGCTCCCGGTGGACGTGCGTGTGACGACCGTGCTCCTGGCGGACACGGCGAACGCGACCCTTGGTGCGACCCGCACATCGACCGCGCTCTGGAGGCCCAGCGACTGCGGAAGCAGGAGGCACAGCTAGAGGCCCAAATAGAATACAACCGACGGCACGGCGGACGGGCCGACGACCAGCGCAGCCTTCACAGGCGACGTGGCTCTCATTCCCCGGACCGATGCCAGGGTCACCACGGCTTCCAGACCGTCCTCAGGGACGCCGGTGCCGGTGGTGGATGGCCCCTCCTCACCAAGACCAACTACGTCGAGTGGTGCATGGTGATGACGGTGAAGCTTCAGGTGCGGCACATGTGGAAGGCGATCCGGTACGGCGACGTCGACTATGACGAGGATTGACGCGCGCTGGAGGCCCTCCTTGCTGCAGTCTCGCCTGAGATGCGGTCTTCGCTTGCTTGCAAGCGGACTGCTAAGGAAGCCTGGGACGCCATCGCTGCGGCGCGTATCGGCAGCGATCGAGCCCGCAGGTCCACGCTGCAGGCACTCCGCGAGTGGGAGAGCCTGGCTTTCAAGCCGAGTGAAGACGTCGATAACTTTGTTCTCCGTCTTAACACTCTGCTGCAGAAGTTTGCGCAGTACGGCGACGACACCATCGACGAGGAGAGAGCTGTCGAAAAGCTCCTCCGCTGCGTTCCTGAGAAGTACAAGCAGATCGCACGCTCGATCGAGTCTCTGCTGGACTCTACAGGATGTCGATCGAAGAGGCGATAGGTCGCCTCAAGGTCGTCGACAACGACGAGCCACAGCCTCTCTCAGGGCCTGTCATCATTGGCGGGGAGCTCCATTTCACTCAGGAGCAGTGAGAGGCCCGCCGGAGTGATCGGAAAAAGGGCGAGCCTTCTTCCTCGACAGGCGGCCGCAAGAGCGGCAAACCGCGCAAGGCACGCGGAGGCGCTCAGGGTAAGACGCGTGGACGTGGCAACTGTGGTAGGCCTCAACTGTGGCAGGCCTGGCCATTGGGTCAAGGATTGTCGACAGCCGAGGCGCGGCCAGGCTCACGTCGCACAGGCTGAGGAGGATCCGGCTCTACTCCTAGCACACGGGAGCATCGAGCTACCTCCAGCAGCATCGGCCGCAACAGCTCTCCTCAACCTCGATGAGCCGAGGGCACATGCCTTTGTCGGTGACGGCTCCAGCGACAACAAGATCGACGGCTGGTTCATTGACAGTGATGCCGCTCACCACATGATGGGTCGCAGGGAGTTCTTCTCCGACCCGAACGTCGACGTGCGCAGCTCCGTCAAGTTTGGCGACTCTTCGGCTGTGGACATCAGGGGCATGGGCTCCATTGTCCTCGTCGCCAAGACTGGCGAACACTGACTCCTCACTGGAGTCTACTTCATCCCCGCACTAAGTAACTCCATCATCAGCCTGGGCCAGCTGGATGAGAATGGCTCGTGCGTGAAGATCAAGAATAGAATCATGAGGATCTGGGACCGTCATCGTCGCCTTCCTGCCAAGGTAAACAAAGGTATCAATCGCCTCTACGCCCTCAATGTGCAGGTGACGGAGCCCGTGTGTCTCACAGCCCGCTGCGATGAAAACGTCTGACTGTGGCACGGACGCTTTGAGCACCTTAACTTTAAGGCCCTGAAGCAGCTTGGCGACGAAGAGATGGTACAGGGCATGCTGCGGATCGAGCATGTGGGGCAGCTCTGAGACACCTGCGTCCTCACCAAGCAGCGACGACTCTCGCTCTCTCGTCAGGCGAGTTTTCGCGCCAAGAAAAAGCTGGAGCTGGTGCACGGCGACCTCTGCGGTCCCGTGACACCGGCCACACCTAGAAGCCGGCGTACTTTCTGCTACTCGTCGACGACGTATCCCGCTATATGTGGGCATACCTCCTCGACACCAAAGCGGCAGCAGCTGATGCTATCAAGCGTCAGCTGGCTACGGCACAGGAGTGCGGCTGCAAGCTTCGAGTGCTACGCACCGACAACGGCGGTGAATTCACGGCGGCTGAGTTCGCGTCGTACTGCGCTGACGAGGGGATTCAGCGCCACTACTCCGCGCCGTACAGCCCGCAGCAGAACGGCGTCGTCAAACGGCGCAACCAGACGGTGGTGAGGATGGCCTGGACCCTCAAGCAGAGGGGGATGCCGGCCATCTTCTGGGGAGAGGCGGTGGTGACAGCCATCTACATTCTCAACCGCTCGCCCACCAAGGCGCTCGGCGGCAGGACGCCATACGAGGCTTGGAATGGACGCAAGCCGACAGTTGCCCACCTGCGCGTCTTCGGCTGCCTCGCGTTCGTCAAAGAGCTTGGCCACGTCGGCAAACTCGACGACAAGAGCACTCCGGGAGTGTTCATCGGCTACGCGGAGGGCACAAAGACCTATCGCATCCTTGACCTGAAGACACAGCGTGTGCGCACGGCGCGTGACATTGTGTTCGACTAAGAGCGAGGTTGGGCGTGGAGCAAGATGGTGGACGACGGCTCGACTCCGACGTACGACGACTTCACCGTCGAGTACGTCCACTTCAAGGGAGCGGGGGGAGTGGGCAGCTCTTCTTCGCCAAGCGCGCCTACCCCAGTCTCCGAGCCTCCACCGACTCCAGCGACTATGACGCAGGCTGCGATGAGTTCCCCACCGCCACCACCACAGCCGGCCACGCCACGCTCTCCGGCGCCGACAGCTACTCCTCCAGGCACGTCTACACAGCACCTGCTCATGTCGAGCACAACCCGGTGGAGTTCGCTATTCCGCTCCCTCACGACGAGGAGCGTGTCGACGCGTACCACGACGGCGAGCCGTTGAGGTATCGCACGATGGAGGACCTTCTCGGCAACGCACCGGTGCCGGAACGGGTGCCTCACGACCTAGAGGCACAGTTGCATCTTGCGTGCAACAACGGCGAGCCTCGCTCCTTCGCTGAGGCTAAAGGACACGCGGCATGGCACGCTGCGATGAAGCTAGAGATGGATGCGGTTGAGAGGAACCCCACTTGAGAACTCGCTGACTTTCCTCCTGGACACCGCACGATCACCCACTTACACCCTTAAGTGGATGTTCAAGCTGAAGAAGGATGAGGCCAGTACCATCGTCAAGCACAAAGCTCGCTTGGTGGCACGCGGGTTTGTGCAGCAGGAGGGGATCTTCGACGATGCCTTCGCTCCCGTTGCACGGATGGAGTCCGTACGTCTCCCTTCTTGCGCTGGCTGCTCAGGAGGACTGGCGCGTCCACCACATGGATGTCAAGTCGACGTTTCTCAACGGCGACTTAAAGGAGGAGGTCTACGTGCACCAGCCGCGGGGATTTGTCATCTCCAACAAGGAGGGCAAGATGCTGCGCCTGCGCAAGGCACTCTACGGCTTGCGGCAGGCACCACGGGCGTGGAACGTCAAGCTAGATTCCACGCTTAAGGGGATGAGTTTCGAGCAAAGCCCGCACGAGGCGGCCATCTACCGGAGGGGCAACGACGGCAATGCCCTGCTGGTGGATGTCTACGTCAACGACTTGATGATCACGGGCACCAAGGATGCGAAGATGGCAGCATTCAAGGAGGAGATGAAGGCCACCTTTCAGATGAGTGACTTGGAGCCTCTCTTTCTACTTGGGGATCGAGGTGCACCAGGACGACTCCGGCATCACACTTCGACAAACCGCCTACGCCAAGCGCATCGTTGAGTTAACTGGGCTCACCGACTGCAACCCAGCTCTCACTCCGATGGAGGAGAGGTTGAAGCTCAGCCATGACAACACGACAGAGGTGGATGCCACGCAGTACCGGCGCCTTGTGAGAAGCCTTCGCTACCTCGCCCACACGCGGCCGGACTTGGCGTTCTCCGTCAGCTACGTCAGTCGGTTCATGCAGCGACCGACGACGGAGCACCAACAGGCCGTCAAAAGAATCATCCGCTATGTTGCGAAGACTCTTGACCACAGTCTCCACTACTCGAGGTGTCTCAGGGGGGCACATTTCATCGAGTACAGCGACAGTGACCACGCCGGCGACATCGACACCAGCAAGAGCACGAGCGGGGTGTTCTTCTTCCTCAGCAAGTGCCTTGTTAGCTGGCAGTTGGTCAAGCAGTAGGTGGTAGCCTTGTCCAGCTGTGAGGCTGAGTACATAACGCCTTCCATTGCTTCAACTTAGGCGCTTTGGCTCGCTCGACTGCTTAGTGATCTCCTTGGCAAAGACGCTGAAGCAGTGGAGCTCAGGGTGGACAGCAAGTCCGCTCTGGCCTTGGCAAAAAACCCTGTTTTCTACGAGCGCAGCAAGCACATCAGAATGAAGTACCACTTCATCCGAGGCTGCTTGGAGGAAGGGAGCGTCAGGGCACGCTACATCAACACAAAGGACCAACTTGCTGATCTTCTCACCAAGTCCCTTGGTAGGATCCAAGTTTCAGGAGCTTCGCGTCAGGATTGGGATATTCAAATCTCTTAGAAGACGACGCACAAAACTTAGGGGGAGAATAATAGAATAAGTCTAGTGCAGGCGCTTTATGCTTTATACTTTGTGCTTTATGCTTTTCGCTTTAGCATTTTCGACTAGTTTTTCAGCTTTTCGCTTTAGCATCTTAGACTAGCTTTTCAGCTTTATGCTTTAGCATCTTAGACTAGCATCTTAGCATAGGCTTGGCTGCCCACCAAACCTATATATATGTATCCCCAACCGCTTAGGTTGGTCATGGCATTCCAGTGAGTAAGAAACATGGAGAAAATTGCCTCCAACACTGAGTGTCATCTAACACAATGCGAGTGTTGCGCCTAACACTCACATCAAGGGCGCTGACACAGGATTTCTCTATATGCAGATGACGTTGTTATTTTTCTGCGCCCAAGGGCTTCTGATATGAACACCATGATGGAGCTTATTCAGTGTTATGGAGAAGCTTCAGGTTTGAAGGCTAAAATGCATAAAAGTAACGTCTATCACATCCAATGTGAAGACCACCAGCTTGAGGTCATGAACCAGCTCCTACCTTGTGAGGTGTCGTTGTTTCCTTGGGGCTGCCCCTATCATTGAGAAAGCTGATAAAGGATCAGTTTCAACCTATTATCGATCATATTGCTGATCAGTTACCAGGATGGAAGGCGGACCTTTTGACTCGAGCTGGCAGGAAGGTGTTGGTTCAGTTTGTTCTCACTGCATGTTGATTTATCAAGTAATGGCCATTGACATAACCCCCAGGGCAGCCAAAGCAATTGATAAAATCAGGTGTGGATTCTTGTGGCGAGCAGAAAAGATGTGAGGGGCGGCACTGCTTAGTAGCCTGGGATAAACTATGTCGGCCTCTTGAGTTAGGAGGTCTTGGCATCTCTGACCTCAAGAAGCTAGAGCATTCTTTTCAGTTGCCATGAAGACAGAATTTCGTAATGGTGCCAATACTCTATTTTGGAGTGATAGCTGGTTGCATGGGCAACGTATTAAGGATATTGCACAGCTGTTATTTGCTGCAATTCCTAAGACAAGGGTTAAAAGTCGAACAGTCCAAGCAGCTCTCTCAAATAGAACATGGGTGATGGATATTCAGGGGGCCTTGTCGATAGGAGCCATTATTGATTATTCATCTATGGGATCTGTTAGCTGATATGGTGCTGCAGCAAGAGGAGGAAGACACCCATTTATGGAGGCTTTCTACCTCTGGCCAGTACTGGGCTAAGTCGGCATATGAAGGACTGTTTGCTGGTTCTGTTCAATTCCGTTCTTGGGAGCGCATCTGGAAGTCCTGGGCGCCATCTAAATGCAGTTTTTTCCTCTAGTTAGTAGCGCATGATAGATGCTGGACTTCTGACCATCTAGCCTAGAGAGGTTTAGAGCATCCTGAGCTTTGTCTCTTATGTGATCAGGAGGAGGAGACCATCAATCACTTGTTAGTGTCGTGTGTGTTCGCATGACAGTATTGGTTTCAGATTTTAAACCAAGTCGGCCTTCAAGAGGTGTCGCCTACATAGGATGATCATAATTTTTTGGAATGGTGGCGTCAAATTTTCTGAAGCTTCTACTGATCACACTCGCCAGGGTATAGACTCACTTATTATCCTAGGAGCTTGGAAAATCTGGAACCTACGCAATCGACGTGTCTTTGATGGCGACACTCCCAACCTGCAAGAGCTTGTAGTTATTACTGTTGAGGAACGCCGGTTGTGGATACTGGCTGGTGCTCAGGGGCTATCCCTCTTGACTGCTCCAGCTGATGATGTTTAAGGTCTAGGTCTAGGTGTTAGTCGTCTTGTGTTTGTCACAGGCGCAAATGTAAACTGGTAATAGCAAGACAGTGTGTTGTAGGGGCTCTCTCCCCCCCCCCCCCCTCCCCCCCTTTTCTTTTTAATATAATGATACACAGCTCTCCTGCGTGTTCAAAAAAAAAGTGTGTAGTCAAAATCTAAGATAACGGAGCCTATGATGTTTTCTTCATATCCTGAGGGGATGGGAGGGAATGGAAATTGCATCTCAATTGGAGGGCACAAGTTACATGAAATTTGATGCATGGACTCATCAGTGATTGAAGTCTAAGGAGAGAGAAGGCACCGCTGCATCCAGCAGGGAGAAAACAGCAACGTTGTTGGCAGGAACAATCTGTTCACGGGAGCCAGGAACTTTTTGATCCATCATCAGTCTCAAGCAGCAAGCATGATAGATGAGCTGGTCCTTGAGATTAGATTTGCTAAGCATCATACTCGAACTAGCAGATTTTTGGAACCTCAATAAGTTTTTGGAATTTATTATATGGTGTTCTCTTGGAGATGCTTTTAGATCATTAGCAAGGAAAAGGCCAGGCAGTGCCAGCTTCTACGAGGGAGACTAGACCATATAGATTGTGGAGATTAAAAAAAAAAAGGGCAGCCTAGTGCACATAGCTCCGGCTTGCATAGGGTCCGGGAAAGGGTCCAACCACTAAAGATTGGGGAGATTCATTTCATTTATTTGTTAAAATCGAACACAAATTTAGGTGAGAAGTGGATTTTGTGCTGCGGAAGCTGCAGTTTTTCTGTGGTGTGTTTGCTGAATTCATATAACAGCTAAGACATGGCCCTAGTGACCTGATTAACTGGCCATAGCTGCCCTTAACCTCCAAGATAGTGGCCTCCAAATTCAGCATGCATGGCCAACAACCTATCGTGCTGCTTCCTAGTGCTTCCATCACAAACTAAATGAAAATAAAGATTGACCCAGTGCTAACTCTAATGACAACTGGTTAACACAATTTATTCAACACAAGGATTACAGGAAAATTATTCTTCATTGCTTGATTAAAAGAGATAGAATTTTAATACTTATATCTCTGAGGAATCCACACACAAGATGACTCCAGAAATATGGGTGATCATGATATGTGCTTGTTAATAAAAGAATTTAAGAAAAACAGAGAAATTAGAATTCAACCAGAATACACATGAACAAAGAATCTCATATGGCACAGAAAATGGACCCTATGGGGTAACCGAAACTCTGTTCACCAACAAACTTGGCATAAACTTTTCTCATGGCCCACCAATGTGTTACAGCTTATAGTAGCAATCGTGAAAACAAATTAAATAAGTTAACTTTTGTTAGCTTTATACCTAAGTTATGTATAGCATGACACCAATATCCAAATCTTACATCAGTAAATGCTGCCATTATAGTAGTTTAAATAACTGCAGGGCCACAAAATAAGCGGCAATGTCTGCCTAGCATTGCACAAAATGGGCATCATGCGGTCAATAAATGATTAATCATTTTCAGGAACCTCAAGTATTTTAGAATGAGGATACTGAATACTAACCACATTTCTTCAGATACAAGAGGTTCTTCTCTTAAGAAAGCATCCAAACATGCATAGAGCGAGAGAGGTTCACCACAGGTTCTCTTTGAGGGAGGGGCAAACTTAAACACCTCCAGAAGGTTCTCTAAATCAGCATTGATCCTTTCTAGATCCGCCTTGGACCAATTGATAAAAAATACACCTGCCAATGAATATTGTGGGACCCTAATAGCATCACCAGATTTCTCAATTACTGTATTGCTATCATCAAGCAAACAGAGCTGAAATTTGCTGCTGTTTTGGCACATTTACAGTAAATGGAGTTGGTGGAGCGCTCCCATCACATGAAAAGACCATAACAGTCATATTTCGGTTTGAAGCAAATTGTAGAGGCAAAGAAAGATACATGAATGGGTCAAAAGTCACTGAAACTTTTCCACAGACTGGACAGACTAGAATTGACTTGTACTGACCCTAGAACAGTTCGGGAAAGAAGCATAAACAGCTAGAAATTTCAAAGCGCCAAAAGGGCAAACCATTTTTGGCAAAAAGAAATCAATTTTCATACAGAATGAAAATGTATGAAGCTCAAAAGAATAACAGTGCCCAAAAAGGAAGACGCAAGTGTGTACGTATGTGAAAGAAACACCCCACACTAAAGGGTATAAATTAACAGATATAAATACAAATCTAGGACAGCTAATCCTTCGTATAAAATAGCCTGTATCTTTAACTCTGCATGCAAAACAAGGTAGCATATCAACACTAACAGAAAGTTGCAGGATCTATTAAAAGGAACAGCCAGGTCATGAAACTGCAATGGTGCAACACACAGATGCAAACAAAGGTATAAGGTCATTAATGGAACACAGCAGGGGCCTTCCTTGCCATATTTCCATCAAAAAAGGTCATCTATAAGGGGAAAAAAAAAGGACAGACCCAGTGCTGAAAGCTCCCACACAAGATGGCATCTGGGAAGGGTTATACGAGGCAAGCCTTACTCCCACAACAAATTGCAGAGAGGCTGTATCGAACCAAGGACCTCTTTTAACAGGAGCAGATGATGTGTAAATTACAATGACTGTTGACAGGAGTGATGCATCATCACCACATTAAATGAATTAATACGCAAATCTCCAGACCTAACCTGGCATTCATCAACAATGATTGAATTGTTTCTAGCAATATGATTTGCCCAATATTCATCAGCAACCTCTTCATCTGATCATCCATCAGTATCATCAGAATTTATGTACGGTTTATGTTTCACACGGTTCAAGTCTTCATGGAGTCCGTCCAAGAGGAACGCTAACAGCTCCTACAGTATATTGTCAATGTATGGATTAAGATTGAAAGAACAAAGAATTTGTAATTAATATACCACTCTCAATAGACGTTGAACCTGTTAATCATGCTGGTTGCATCCACTGAACTGAGATGGAAATAAAGAAATTTTCATCTTGAACGGACGAGGAGAGACTGGGGATCAGCAAAGAGCCCAAAATTTTCTCAGTAAATCACCAAAAGCCACTGCAAGTTCACCTTACATGACTACCATCAGAATTCAGTACAAGTAACATAGTGGTGTGAGTGTAACTGAAACCAGAAGAGGAAAATTGTGTAGAGCCAGATTTCCTTCATGAGAAATGAATGGTGCGCAAGAACATGTTCCAGCACAAATGATCATCTATAATAATCATGTCACATCATCATTAAGTTTGCTTTATATGTCAAATATACAATTGAGCTATTTGGCTTAATTGTTCAAACAATATCTGTCTCGTCAATAGAAGCAAGGAAACTGGAAACCATAAACACATAAGATCAGGTATAATTGTTGAAACCGAACAAAAAATTTTAGCATGGCTAACAAAAGAGAGAAACAACATCACAGCTATGATAAGTTTTATTTAACAGAGAAACACAATAGAGATGATAACAACAACACTACCGGACTGCGAACATGAGCAACATTCGAAAAAGACAAGGTAGTGATGGGAAATTAGAACAAAGCAAACGAAGCTCTCATCTTAGTAAATCAAGCAGCTGACATCTTTCAGTGCAACAATACAAATTGCAGGAAAACCATAAAGCAAATATAAACTCAAAAATGTGATTGATTGCTACAATGATGACATGCTTAAAAAGTTACATCTGTATTGCATGAAACAGAAATAAAATGACAATGTAGTTCAGGCATGAAGGCCTCCAACACAGCTTGCTTACCACATTGCCCAGTGGATTTTGTCTGTTTATTTCGCGATGGTAGTCCTGACAAAAGTATCTAGCAAACTCCGGAGTGTGCACGAGACACTGTATGGCATTATTCATGTAGCAAGTATTTCCCAGGTTAAGTAACCCGGTAAGACCTGCAGGTGGTCCCCTCGCGATCATGCCACCAATACCATGGACATTATCCAGGTCACCACTGGAAGATCTATGGTACAGGTTTTGTGTTATGCTGGGGTTTTAGCTCCTTGAAGCATAGTTATGCCTAGGCAAGTTCTCATTTGAAAATCCTAACTTTGAAGTATTTGAAAACACAAAATCCAATTCTTGCTCAAAAAAAATCATTCCCTTCAACTAAGCTCATGCATTCCACCATCCTGACAACCATTGGCATCAGCAGTGATCTCAACAAGATTCTGCAAGAGCAATCTATCATCAGATCATTTGCCCTAGAACTGGTAAAGCTACTAGCGCATTTGTAATACAGTCATAGTGCCTATTTGACCAAAAGGGACTGCATGGGCGGCAATCAAAGTGCCCTTACTACTAAAAGAGATTAGAATACATTAAAAAGGGAGGGGACAGCTTCCCCACTAAAATTATGAGGATTTCTCACATCTTGAAACATCTGAATATTGGCATCATCAAGGGTTTTCTCCAAGTTATCCAACAACATATGCTTCGTTCGATTATAATAATCCCATATGCACACCTGCCAATGAAAATCACAGTACTTATGCAAAATTCCTTGCAGACAAAAGAGGCATGATTATCAATATATGAAACAATACCTCATCCGGAATCAGGTTGAAAACGTGGCAAGCCTTCTTATGGAGTTCACCAACTGTATGCTGCAAAAGGTTTGCAGATATATAACAGAGCAAAATACACAAGTGGTCCCAGAACTTGTCTAAGTTAACATCTAATTTCCTGAATTATCGAAATGCTCCCCTCTAAAAATAAAAAAGGAGGAAATGTATAGAAAAATAAAATAAAACAAAGATCAATGTGCTCAGCAGGCGTCAATGTGCTGAGAGAAAACCTTCTTGCTTATCCTTATGACAGCTCGCTCTCCTTTTGGTGTTAGAAGTAATTGCAAGCGTAGAGGATAAACTTCTATGGCTAAATCAGTTTGTGTTAAGCCAATACTGATTGCCCTTCTTGATAATGTTGGCCCTCCACCATACCTGTGCATGCATTTTGGGAGTCAGGAGAAATTATCCCACACATCAAATCAAAAGCAGCATAATTTTGTTTTGTGAAAGGTTACAAATTGATAGTTTATCATAATCTGAAGACAACTGAATAAATTCATGTTTGCGTAGAAAAAACTTCCAACTTATAAAGAATTAAACTTGCCCTTCTAATTTGCCACTAATATAGCATACAAAGCATATGTATTGTACATTGTTATCATGTCATGAAATATCTGACTGATAAGACCATCTTTCTACAAATGTAAGGACAGTGGCTTAGTCTGTTTTATGACTAATGGTTACTTGTATTTAGGGCTGTATCCTTAGTATAACCATTAAGGGAAGCATGTTCAGGAAAAAATGCAATTGTTGGTCTGCAGTAATACAACGTATATAAACTACAAGGAGCAAGAAATAAAAATGACGGTGGAAGTATGTCCTAGAATTGATATAGCCTATGTAGCAACTATCAATGAAAAGAGAATAAAGCAACTATAGGTGAATAGAGGCGTTAGAAAAGTGATGGATCCATTCTTCGGAGAAACATATGTAACATCATAGTGCAAACAAATGCAACATACCAAACATGCAGTGTTTCCCATACTTGCTGAGGAAGCAGTAAGTAATCACGACCCTCGACTAAGGTATCATGTATCTCGATCTCCATACTAGACACTTCGTCTGATGTTGTATCATCTATCATGTCACACTTGGTTTTAAGGCCAAAACCATGTGACCCTTTATGTGTGCCCAGTAATCAAATTTCACACATAAAGCGACTTCATTAATGGTAAACAGAACAATGTCTCGAATTACATGAAAATTAATCTATTACAAGCATAACTAAGAGTCTTAAAAATTATTACAAACCAATTGCAGCGAAAAAATAAACTAAACGACACGGGCTTCCACAGGCAGTCGACCGGAGAGATGGCATGCCTAGACTTCAGTTCCGAAGTCTTCAACATCTTCCCAGACTTCTCTTTCTACTGGGTAGCGTTTATAAAGGTAAGGTTGAGTACGGGATGTACTCATCAAGTGTGGAAAAAGATGATATGTGATAACAAACAAAGAAAAGGCAATATAGAGTTCTTTTGCAATAAAAGCTAGCAACAGAGACGCTACCTATTAAGCACCTAGTTACTAAGTAATAAGACATCGAACACTATTAAATCAACATGCCTACAGCCTACCTGGCTGTAACACCAACATAAGAACCAATCGCAGTCTCCCACTGTGATCCACTAACATCACCAAACCATACCCAATTCCACTAATCATGTGAGGGTCCATGCAATACTTATGACCGTGAGCACAGCTGTCTAAACAGTTTTAATTCTGCAACGATTGTACATATTCCTCATGAGAACTGATTTCATCCCCCTGTTTTCAGGTGAGTAAATAATCTCCATCTCACCAGTGCTGGCAGAGCACTCGCATACTTCCTTTGGTATGAAGGGCAGGAGATCACTTCAAAGGTTTTCTATATCTTCCTTCAGCTTGTATGTGCCCACTGAGGTTTCATCTAGCAGGCACTAACCGTAACCTCGAAAAGACCCCCTCTTGTGATAGATGATTCCCGGGAGTACTCCTCCCTTCCCCACACATCTCTCCAAGCAGATCCAGGCCTACCCAGCTTTCTCCGCTCCACCGGTTGCCACGCACGGAACTGGTATCCACCACTTACTGCGCCAGACCGTATCCATACTTGGCTCGTGGTTATACGGGTGCACATGGGGGTCACTCCACAAACCTATCCAAGGGACAGTGCTGGTAACCCCGCACACAATGCTACACCAACCATATCACCCAAATTGCTAATCTCTAGGTTGCAATTAAAATAACCCATTAATCCTCGTGAAACAAGTATGATAATAAATCAAGTTAATATCACCCATCCCGACAACAGCAAGCTAAGCATGTGATCTACCCAACATAAAAGTAAATTAGAGGCAACAAGGCATAATAAAAAAAACTAGGTAAAAACCCTAATCATAGGTGCGCAATCAAATTTAACACAAGCATGCAATCTACAAGATATAGGTTTTATAAATTAGGCACAAGATGGTCAAGGATGCTTACCTTCCTGCTGCGGAGTGTAGTACTCGAAGGTTTCGAAGTCCTGCTGCTGGAAATTATCATACTGCGGGTCCGGAACGAAATCGCCAAACGTACGAGAGCACAAAGCAATCAATCATAGATCAAGATCAGTATGATGATGTCATAAATGCATAGGTTATGTTGTTACGATCGTTTTGGTGCAAGAATCGATTAAATTGGAGTTATGGTTTAGAAGTTATGGTGTTTATAAGGTTCCAAGGGCTAGTTTGTAATTTAAAAATTAAGTTCTGAGGGTCTTACTATAATTTCAAAGTTAATTAAGGACTAATTCATAATTACAGAAAAGTATAGGGGCTAAAGTGTAAATTTGTCATATGGCAGGGACTGATTTGTAATTAATTAAAACTATAGGGGGCTTTCTGTAAAATTAATTATAATTATTATTCAAATTATTAATATTATTAATTAATTTATTATTGTTAAAATATGTTTACTAGATTAATTCGGAATTAATTATCCCTAATTTCAAATTAATTTTAATTAAAAGGATTGCTGACGTCAGCATGGCGTCATGCTGACGCAGTAAAGATTTGATTTATTTTAGTGCTGGAAAACCCTGGATTAATCAGGGCTCTTGATTTCGAAATAGATGGATCAGATTGAATGGTATACGTGGCAGCATCTTGGTCCTTGGATCATGATCTAACAGCTGGGATTAATTAGATCTAAAGAGGGGGTCTGATCTGATCTGGGCCGCTTGTCCCAGATCGGACGGCTCGAGATGGGCGCGCCTGGCAGTTGCCTCGGCCGGCACAGCCCGAGGCCGAGCGGCGGCACCATGGCCGACTCCTGTCGGAGCTTCGTGGGAACGACAATTCCGGTGGCTGGGATCGTTAGGGAAAAGCTTAAAAGGACAAGGGAGGCGTGGGGGTTCTCACCGAGCTGTCGGGCGAGTCAAGGACGACCGGAGATTGGGGCGCGATGGCGGGGCTTCAGGCGGCGGCGCAGCTTGGGGAAGAGCAGCACGGGGTCGACGGGGGCTGGGTCGGCTTCGAGATGCAACGCGACGGGCAGGCGAGGTGGTGGCGAGTTTGGGGAGGAGAGAGAGGGCGAGGGCGACGGGTTTTATGGGGAATGGGGCGGCAGCGTTGGGGAGGGAGTTGGGGCGTGTATAGAGCAAAATCCCGCGAGATTCGGGGGTTGGTGGAGGAGATTGGGCGGCGCGCGCGGTCGTTGCGGCCGGGGGTTGGGCGACTGGAGGTTGAAGATGGTGCTGACAAGTGGGCCCCATACGGCAGTAAGAGAGAGGGGGGAGGGTGGTGGCGGCTGGGTCTTAGTGGGCTGCGGGGAGGATTGGGCCGTGGTGAGGAAAAAGGGAGAAAGGGAGAGAGAAGGGATTTCGGCCCAGAGGCTAGAGTGGTTTTCTTTCTCTTTTATTTCTTAATTTATTTACTTAATTCTTTAATTATCAATTCCCAATGCAAAAATTTATTTGGATGAGAATGAAATGCTATGTAATGACATGATATGAAATGCAACCTTAGCAATTTAATTTTAAAAATAAATTTATTCTATTCTAAATTGTGAAATGCAATTAAATAATTGGAAATTTTAATATTTAACAAAAGTTGAAATTTTGGGCGTTACATATCAAATCTGTATTGTCTAGCTCCTGGCCTCCTCACAGTTTTTGAACCGGAATCATGATGATGAGAGCCATTACTTGTCAAATCTTCAATGACATAATCCATCCAACTTTGCCACCACCTATCGTATGCAACAAACAGTTTTGATGAGAGGAAGGGAGACATACCAGTAGCAGTTATGTGACTGTAGACTTCTAAATATACCTTCTGAAACACCATAAGTCCACTTTGAAACATGCGAATCAAGACAATCTCTAAAAGCATTCTACATCAAAATTGAAGAAGCCAGAAGCTTCAATCTACATTTATCCACCTAACAGTGACGACTAGACTATCCCAAAATATACTCAAAATTCTCTAACTATAATAACATGACACAAAAGCTTCCTGAGTGCAATGGGTAGCAAGCAGTTTATCCTTGTGAGTCCACGCAAATTTGCTGAAAGCATGAACTTAGAATCAAAAGAAGCAAGATGGTCGAGACTTTGCATTTCCTTGTTCCATTCTATACAAATTTCTGATTACACCTACCTTCATAATTTTGGCCAAACTTTTTGCCATGGTACAACATTTTGCGCATTGATACTAACACACTAAGTTTCTCAAAATCTTTTTAAAATATTTTGCAAACTTATAAAAATGCTTGACGCAACACATCAATCATAGAATGCTGCAAGACCACAGCAGCCATAATCGAGGTTCAGATTTTGGTGGAATTTCGATTTTATGGATGATCCAGCAGTTATTAGAACGGTAAAACCATCCTGGCTGAAAAAACCTCTGTGCGGCACCATTGTAGCTCCTCTCTGCGCTAAAAAGGCGAGCCTGTGCCACCAGCGCGGTGAATTTCACAGCATACAAAGAGTAGTACAGCTAACAGGTACTGAGTGGTAAGAACTGAAAAAATTCCCTAAAAACAGTGTTTTAGAGCATCTCCAAAAGGTTCCCATTAAAATGATCCTAAAAAGCATCTTTTAGCACGGGAAGAACACCTAAACGACCAAAGAAATCAGGATACCATAACAATGCAGAGGCGCAGTCAGAGCATTCCTCCTCCCGCAAGCAGCACCTAGAGGGAAAAACAGCAACCGAAGGCGGCAAAAATACAATCCGGGAAGACACTCCCAAATGCGGCGGCGTGAACGGAGGCTCGACCAGGATTAGATCAACGCAGATGCGGGCGAGCGGAGCAACGATGAGGAGCGGGAAAAGCATGGCCGGACCTGGTGGTGATGAGGAAGAAGGTGTCGCCCTCCTTGGCCTCGACCTCGGCGGCGACGGTGATGTCCCGTATGTGCGTCATCTCTTGCTCTGCGGTCATATCGGGCACCGACGTCGCGACCACCATCTCCAACGCCGTTGCCGACGAGGAGGGGCTAGGGTTTAGGGACTGCCCTCCCCGCTGGACTCCTCTCACTCTCCCGGGGAGGGCCTGAGGGAAGGCGAGGAGGAGGCGGAAGTTGTGGAGCGTAGTAGAGGACTACGGCGGTTGTGCGGGGAGGCGGATCCTGTGAGGTTGATTGAGTTCTTTCTTGTTCGACCGGGCTCCTGAGCAGGAGGAGGAGGTGCCTGGCTAGATATTTGGATGACAAAGCCGTTGAGAAAGGCCCGGTTTTCATTCAAAGAAAATTATACTTTTGAAAAAAATGAAAATTTGAAAACCAGCAAACCGGTCATTTACCGAAGAAACTGTTGGTTCCAAATTTGAAAACACAAACCATACCGAAAAAGGAAGTAGACGATATCACAGAATGTTACGGTCACATGTGACTTTGATCTAAACTTCAGGTGCAAGAGTTCTACAAAATACACTTAATCATGGGGTTTTGATACTTTATCTCGTAGATGTTAGTTACGTAAATACTAGATATAGGTTTCTTTGGTTGGGTTAGCTTTTGGTTTTGCTTTTGTAAAAGTCAAAAGCGCAATTAAAGAGGTCAGCTGTCTCAAAAGTGCTTTCGAGAAAACAGCTTTTTTTTAGTTTAAAATCAAAAGCAGGTCGGGATTTGCTTTTGTCAGCTGTGGGTGCTGATTTATATATATTATAATTATAATTATACATAATTATATATTACTACAGTTACAATTATGTAATATAATTATAATTGTTTCATAATAATATAATTATAATTATTTATACCACATAATTATAATAATATATAACTATATTACATAATTACATATAATTATATTTTTATTATAATTATATATTATGTATAGTTGTAATTATACATAATTATATATTACTATATAATTATAATTATATTATATAATTGCAATTAGGTAATATAAGTATATATAATTGTAATTATAGTGATATATAGGTATTTATAGTTATAATTATATTATATAATTATAATTATGTGATATAATTATATATAATTATAACTATGTAATATATAATTATAATAAAAGTATAATTGTAATTACAATAATATATATTTACATATTATTACAATTATGTAATATAACTATAATTATATAATTATAATCTATATTATATAAT
>BCLG01002515.1:2068-70530 GCA_001602295.1 Zoysia matrella | reverse complement strand
ATCAATGCTTTAATTTGAAGTTTATATGCAGATGAGAATGAAGATGTTCATAACAACATTGGAGCAATAGTTCCTTACAGTGAGTCGAAGCTTGCGATAAAGGAAATGGTTATGAAGGAAAACTTTTCAAGGTAACTGGATGCTATTGGTCTCTTATGTATGTGCTAACACACACGCTACCTTATTTTTTCTGGCACCTACTGATAGTAAAGTGTAGTAGTATTTTTATTTTATTTTCCATCTCATTTATCAGTGATCAAACCTTACTATTATATATTCTTATATGCATATGGGTTAAGACATGGTATGTTTATACTTGTTTTGTGGACTTGGAGTTTCACAATGAATCTGTAATGGACAAACTTTAGAAGTTTTAATCGGTGAAGGATCTGGCAATGGTTGATGTAGGGACTCTTCAGTAGTGCAAGGCTATGACACCTCCATTGTGAAGCATTGTGTGTGATGCTACTTTAGGGCTTATAACAGCTTGTTTGCATGCTATTCGAGCATTTAAGTTTTCCTGGATGAGATGTTGGTTTTTATGTTGTACGGATTCATAATTGTTCCCTAATCTATTATAATGTTATTTGTAGGCTATATACTTTTCCTCTGAATCATCAGTGTAAATATTTGCAGGGATGAATTTGATAAGATGGTAGAGCTTTTAAAAACACGAGTTACAGATTCTGAGCTCTCTGAATGTCGTGAGTTTGGAACACCAAAAGAAATCCCAAGTAGGAATATGGGAACTGGCCATGACTTCTCTGGAGCTTGGCGCTCTTTGAACCGTGACCGGAATTTTTCTGAATCAGTTCCATTCTCTAGTATGAGATCTGGCAGTTTTTCTCCTGGCTCTTCTCTGCAAACATCACCCGAGCTATGCACTGCGGCAGTTAAGGAAGCAAAGAAATGGTTGGAAGAGAAAAGGAAAGGAATGGGTTTAAAGCCTGAAGACAATGGGCCATGCACATTAAACACGGATATGTTTAGTTCTGTGAGTATAACTATATTTTCCTTTCCCTTTTTTTGTTGATTTGCACAATTGACTTTTAGTTTTGGTTTTTTGTTAATTTTTGCGCATCTTTATGGATTGGCATCTCATGCAGGGTTTTGATTCAGACATGGGTTCTCCAGTTGATTTAGCGAAATCATACATGCGGTCATTGCCTCCTTGGCAGTCCCCGTTCTTAAGCGGTCAAAGGTTTAACACATCCTCTAGTGGGGTACGTATTTATAATGAAGAAGAAGGTCCATCATCAAAGGGAATGCATGTAATTTTATGATGGGTCATTGATGTGAATTTGCCAATGCATACTAATGTTGAACCTAACTACCTAAGTTTTAGCATTAATTTTTTCATACTATGATACATGCTTAGAGTCAGTATACCTCATACCCTTATAGGACTGATGCCCTTCACACAACTTTTTTTTATGCATGTCAGCAGTTGGCACTTGAGTATTGATGCATTGTTATACTGATACATTCGACTGTCCTAAGTGAAACATGAATATGCCTACCGGCCATGTTTCAGTCTATGACCATCTGAATTATATTTGTCATGCTGGTTACGATCTGTTAGGATTCATAAGATAAGATTTCTAAGCAGAGAAAAACTGACTGAAGCTGTTAAAACAAAACCATATCAAATAATGCTGTTTCGGTTATCCTATCATATTCACTTCTAACCAAATATATTACCTACCTTGTAAAGGTCACCATGAAGGAAGACTACCTTTCTAACTTCTGGATGAATTTTGAGGAATCACAAAGAGCTCGGAAGGGATCATTTGGAGGTTCTGCAGATGGTTCTAAATTCAGGCATTATGGTTCGACGTCCAGACTATTTGAAAATGATACATCCTTATTCTCATCAGGACCGGCCCAATTTGATCATGGTGAATCTTATTTACACTTTTGAACTTTTTCTTGTGTTGACAATCACTCAGGTTGAATGCTTTAGTATTTGCTGCACATGCTTCTGGCCCCAGTATTGAAATTATACTTTTATGTTACTATGAACTGCTAATTTGTTTAATTACGTAGGCTCTGATAAAATTGAAGCAACAGAACCTGTCAGTGGGTGCCCCATACCTATCAAATCATCTGAAGATGGAAATGATGTGAGCACTTTATGATTTTATTTTTTTCATTTGGTAGTGTTGCATTATTTCTATTTTTGAGATCAGTTTGACATAGCTCCATGCATCTATTGGCTGTAACCAAATGACCTACATTGAAAGTGGTTTATACATGTATCAATAGAGTGTGTGGTATCTTCTAATATTTCAAAAAGTATAATTTTAATCCACTTGCATCTGAACCTTTCTTGATACATTGTAAATGAAACTGTTGCACTAAGCCCGATAAACTTATATCTCCATACCTGCATTCTATGTTGTCTGTGATGACAATTAATGCTGAAAATGTATTTAATATAAAAATGTTTGCTAAAATCTTTTATAGTTAGCTAACAAATCAAAGTAGTATACTTTATTTATCAGTGCTTTTGTTGTCCTAAGGCTATTGTTGAGCCCTCGAAACCTGCAACGGATACTGGGAGTGCACCTCAAGAATACCATGCTGCACCTGAAGTTCATCCTGGTAAAACTCTCTTTAACGAGTTGTCCTTGACTTCTGTCTTCTCATTTGACACTACTCTGCCCAGTTTTTCTCTACATATTATTTTTATGTTAATATTGTGCCGATCTGGTCTAATGGTTGCTATTGTGACACGTGTTGCAGATAAGGCAGCAGAGGGGAACAGTAAGTCTGGCACAAGGTCAGTTTTGGGCATAGGAAATGCTTACTGATTATGTAACATTTTGCTGGAGTTATAAATGTAGTGTGTAACTGAGTAACAATGTATCTATGATGTGAATGTTTAAGAAACTGACCATGTATTTTGGTTATTTGACCGTGGAGACTTCTCTGTGTTAGGATATAATTTCAACATGCACTAGCCTTTCATCACTCTTTTACTGGCCTTCTATACTGAAAAACTACTTAATCATATAGCAGTTTGATCGTTATGTTTCCATGATAGATATAAAGAACTGATAGTATTAGATAATTATACTACCATTCTAAAATAGTACACAAGGATTGTTTTTGTCTGCCTGTCCTGGAATTGACGTAGTATCGCTTTATTCCCGTCTCAGTGTTGCCAAGGATGCTACTGTCCACAGTGGAGACTCTAAAGATCCCATTGCTGAACCGCAAAATGGGGAATCACAAATGAACTCAGCTTCAGGTACATATGGATATCCTTTGTTAACATACATATCTACTGTAATATATTTTTGTGTTTTTTTTTAATTTTAATCTACACTTATCTTTTTCATTGAAACTACCCTTTTTTATCGTGAGTTCACTGAACTCCTCATCAGATTTTTTTAAATAACAGACCATGAAGTTACTGAGTTTCAGCATTTTTTTGTCAAAAGGGTAATCTATTAGATAAAATTAATTAGTTTAAAAGGATCTATATCATATAATCGATTCAGTTTGTTAGGAGCCTTCCTTTAATCTCCTCTCCTCCTGTTTTGTCCTCCCCCTACGCAGTGTGCCCACTGCCCCCTAAGTGCTATCCAGGTCATCAAGATCCATGGCCGCCAGCCGTGTCACATAGTTATGCTTGGTGCTCCATCTCTGGTGTGATATGTAAGAACTGGGTTTTTCATAAGTGGACCCAAATCCTAGTGAGTTGTGCAGGATCTGTGATACAGTTTTAAGTCTGATTGTCAACAAGATAGAAAAGTGACAAAAACTTATATGTCCACACCCCAGTGTTTTAACTACTTCTGTTGACTTATTGGTCTTATTTTTATTCCATTGAGAATGGTAATAGCTGTTGTCAACAAAATAGAAAATAATGGTTTTCTGTCTTATCGGCCTTAGATATAACTAGTATTTTTTATTGGTATTTAGAAGCTCATACATACTTTTGATGGCTTATCGGTCTTTTTTGAATTCTTGCAGTGCTCAGGCCAAAGGATGCAGGCCCTCCAATCCAGATTGGTATGAATGGATCAGCCAATAAAACATCTGCCAACGGGTACCGTGCAGATCTTCTTTTACATTTTACTATTTTCTTTGCAATTTACATGTGTGGAACTAAATGCCTCTTGGTAATGCAGTCTTCTGGATCGATCAAAGGCCAACTGTGGCATAGAGTCTTCAGGCAATGACAATCCAAGTTGCACTAACTCCAGCAGTGCTGTGAGTCCCATCAGTGAAGACTTGACTGAGTCGGCAGCTGATGCTGCAGATGTTGTTTCCGTTGAGAATGGCACTGGAATGAATCCAGAACTGGAAGAACCGTCTAAGGGATCAAAACAATCATATGTTCGACGAGGAAGGAAAAGGGTGGCCCGAGGCACGAGAGGAAGAGGGAAGTAGAAGCATTGCTGCATGATATTGTTGTATACTAATATTGACGCCCCCCAGGGCAACATGATCTGTAGGGTGGTTACTACAAGGCACTGTGTATCAACGATTATATCCATGTTGTATTATTGTAGGCGTCATAATGACCTTGCTATGTGATCAGAGTTGATCAGTAGCTGCTTATGTTTAGTTCTGTAATCTTGTGTGCAGATTGAAGAATTAAGTGATTGATTGTATTCTAGCAGTGCAGTGACAGGTGGGTGTTAGCCTGTTAGGTGACTAGTGAGTCAAGCGACAGGAGTTGTTCCTCTTATCATTGACGCTGGCATTTCCGGCGATGTAACCCTTATTTGTGTTTCGGCTACCCTGATTTTGCTGTGTGTATTACTAGATGAGCCGCGCTTGCCTTAAGAATGAATATTCCATTGTCCAAGCTTTGCAAGTGTTGCACGACCATCATGGTTACCAATTTTTTTTTTCCTTCTGGTACATATTTTCTGAATTTATGTATGGTCATAAATCTATCTGATATTCTAGTAGCTACTGACGCACGCCACGTTCATATATGGTGAGGCTTCGCCTTTGGACGAGCTCATGCACAAGCCATCCTTATTTCGTACTTGGATGTTGATGTTCGTAGCAGGTGAGCTATACGTGTATGGGTCAAATTATGATGTACTACTACTTGAATCATGCTCAGCCACGTGGAATATTTATACAAGTGGTTTTTTCATGACGTATCTTTGATAGGAGTAACCACCATGACTTGAAGGCTGGAACAGTCTGCTAATTGTATGTTGCCTGAACTTTATATTCTCATGTTTTTTTTTCTTAGACTAATCTTCCTGTATTTCTTTTTTCTGAATTGCTGTTCAACTTTTAAACGCTCTGCTCATTTGTATACTAAATCAACACGTAGTGCCAGTTGCACGTTTATTTGGCTATTCAACTTTATGATCCTGGAGGAGAATGATGGAAAAACAGTAGGCATTCCCAGGCTAGAATGCGACAACGCTCCAGGCTCAAACGAACACAACAGAAGATGCATCTGATGGACCATGGACCATGCGTCACGTCATCTGGATGCCCTGTACCGGAACTTGTAGTTCTGTGAACGGAAGATAAAGAGGTCAAGGTTCCGATACCAAAGGAGCAAGACGACAGAGCCCGGAAAAGGTTTCACATCATGAACCAAATCGAGACCTCATCCTGAAAGATCCTTGGTCCCCTTCCCGCTCTGTACACGGCTGGATCTTTCTCAGCCCAGGAAGGGTCCCCGGCGGCGGTGTGAAGGTGCAAGCGCGGTTGGCGCGCTCACGTTCCATTCCACCGGTAGCGGATGCAGACAAAATACTCAATGGTGTCACTTGCATCATATTTAGTATCATCAAGCTAATAAATATTAATAAAGCTGTACTTTTAATGAAAATTACCAAAGTTCATTGGTGTCACGTGACACCACTAAAATAGGCTGGGTCCGCCCCTGCATTCCACCGGCCAGCCGGATCGATCGCTACTCGCTAACGGTAATGTATAATGGATGGGAGAATAGTTAATGTGCCTGGCAAAACAACGCGGTCGACGACAACGACGACTAAATTAGCTAGCTTGCGGCTAATCTAGCGGACTGGTGGTGGCAGTGGTGGTGGTAGTGGAGGGGTGCTGATGTATCTCGAAGGGGCCGTAGTACGTGAGCTCGCTGATCATCTCGTCGATATGATCCTCGCCGCGGTCGTCTTTGTTCTCCTTCGCATCGTCGTCTCCCTTCTGGCGAGCGCCGCGCTCTGCCGTTCCCGACGCGTTCGCGATCGCTCCGTCTTGCTGCGGCGTTGTCGACGACTCCGTGCAGCATTTCTCCAGCTTCGCGCGCATCGCCGGGGAGAGGAAGCCGGTGGCGGTCGCGGGGAAGTTGGTGCGCGCCGCGGGCCCGCTCATCAGCCTCGCCGCCTCGTCGTAGGCCCGCGCCGCGTCCTCCGCCGTCGCGTACGTGCCCAGCCAGATCCTCGCCTTCCTGCACCAACAGAGAGACAACAGAGACACGCACACGCTCAGGCAGAAGATCATCGTGTCTCGCATGCACCTCGGCAAACACGCGTGCCATGTCAGAAAGGCCGGTACTCTGAACGACGAGAAGTTTACAGGTGCGGGTGGCGGATCTCGGAGACCCAGGAGCCCCAGTGCCTCTGCCTCACTCCCCTGAACCTCTGCAGCTTCGGCATGGCGGCGGTCGGCAGTCTCACTGCCCGACCGGCTGAATGATGCTCTGAACTGAGCTCTGGTGGTGGCCGGAAAGCAAGTTATGAAAAGGTTCAGGTGCTAGGCGCGGCTTTTATACTACGCCCAAGGGGAGGGCTGCAGCCTGCGGGAGATGGATATACGCTGCTGCTGTTGGATAATAGCCTTACAGCCGATAGACGCTAGCTATCCTCGTCGAGATGGATGCTAGCTGAAGCCTGAAGCTTGATAGAGAGAAACCACCATGTGGTCATGTGGTGGCACACGGGCCATCTATGTGTTCAGGGACGCGGGGCTGACATAGGTCGAGCAAGGTCTGTATGCAATGCCAAGAGACAGTAATATGACACTGAGGCGGCCCCGGCATGTGACACTGAGGGTTGCCCGACACTGCCCGATGCCATTAGAGATGAAAATGGGACGATAAATTCACATTTCGTCTGATTTTGAAACTTTTTTTTTCCTTTTTTATTTGATCAAAATTTAGACGGGACGAAAACAGAAATGAAATCAGAGTTGTTGGGACGGGAACTGAAATGGGATAAGCGTTTTTTCGACCGTTTTTGAATTTACCTTTTTTTATCGGTAATTTATCGTATTTTTTCTTTTTCTGTTTTACTACACCTGCAATAGAATTAAAACCGGAGATAAAAAGATTATGTCACTCAAACTTAACCTAAGCATCTATCTGAAATTCTGAAGTCTAATACTATCGGTTAAATGAACAACACTCTACATGGTCATAGTCAGATACCAAGTGATCACAATTTTATTCTTTATTGCACTGTAATTCACTGTCTAAATCATTTGTGTTATTGTTTAAAGCTATATTTAATGATTAAGACTTGTTTAATTATACAACTCAATGTTATTATCTTCTCGATTATTATCTTTTGATTCTGAGTTTTCTGTTTTCGTCCAACTAATTAAATATGAAAAAATAAAATAGATATTTTCCAACCATTTCGTTCGTTTTCACATGTAGATGCCACAATCGCTGCCAGGTTTGATAGTGCAACACACTAGGATATGAGATGGTTCGTTCCATGGACACGTCGATCTGATGACAGATCAGGGGCGTATGTGTCGGCAAGATGTGCAGGCTGAGTATCAACACGGCCCTGTTGCATCGTGTTACATTAAACCAACCAGGCGTTCGCTCTATTCTGAACCCGATCACCAGGATCACCGGTCATGTGTTACATCCACACAGCGGGGGGGCCAGGGGCTACGGTAACATGCCATGAAGAACCGATGCCGTGCTTCCACGATCGACGCCTGACTCATCATCGGACGCGACGACGGACAGTCACGGGCGCACTCGTGTCGACGCCCGGTGGGACAGTCACGGCCGAGCTGACGAGACTGGGATCGGTCAGGTCAGCCCATCGGCGCGGCAGGGGAACGTGTGGCGGCCCCGGACTTTTTCTCGCGCCTGAACGACTGCTCCCAGGCACGCGGCTGGCCGTCGTCCACCACCCTTCCTCCTTGGCTCACGGAACTTTCCGCCGGCAGGTCGACATGCGTGAACTCGCCTTATCCGCGGCGAGAAAGGCCACGCGTTTCAGGTGACCGGAACTGATCAAACGAGAGCGACGGCGACGACGACCGGAGAAGCGGAGATCAGTCAACACGCGTTCGTTGTTCGGTTTGGGCCGGCACGCGCTGCACGATCGATCGATCGATCCAGGTGGACCTGGACGTGGGCCTCTTTTCGGTAAGACTATACTTGGGGCCAGCGGCGGAGCTAGACGCAAAATACAGTGGGAGCCGATCGGATTTGAAGTGGTACAGTGTTGCAATGACATGTGAACAGACGGTCAACGACTCCTTCGGCTGCTATTTCGATGGGGCCGTGGCCAGGCTGACCCCTCAGGAGCCTCAGGTAGGTTGGGGGCTCTTTTCGCAGAGTTTTCGGTTTTTAATTCTCAGTTAGAATTAGTGAAACTCTGTTAAACTCTGTTTTTCAGAAGAATTAGTTCTTACTCGATCTTTTGAAATGATTCTCTCAAATGAATTAAGAGATTGAGAGCTAAAAAATATTTTTTTCTGATTCTATGAAGTTTTCTCTATCTTGATTTTATGAAGTGATTTAAAAAATAAAAAAGAATTAGCTCCTCCAGCTCGTGCCAGAAGATCCCTTGGTCTGTATCGAAGGCGACGCCGTGGATGGGGTCGACCGTTTACGGAGAGCGATAACCGAAGGCCGGAAAAGAGTGGGAACGTATTGGGCCGTCACGCGGTGGCAATCATTCCAGGTCGACGTGGGCTTGGTATTGATACGGCCGCACGGGCTGCTTTTCGATAGGACTGCACCTGGGCCGTATCAGACACACAAAAGCACGCAAGGCGTTGCAGCTTACACGGAGTATACAGCTACATTGCGCTTGCTCCATGGCAGTGCCAAAACATGGAGCGGCCCCTCAACGGCGACACCACGTATCAAGTCGCCTCGTTCAACAGCAACGTAAGTTACGCGAACGGGGAGAACAATCCTCCGGTTTTCTCCGGCCTCTCACGGGCCACGGAAGCGCGAATGTTATTCAGAGATGCTGACAGCACAACACCACTCGTACGAGCGCAGGTCACGAACCATAAGGCCAAGCGATGGCCGTGTACGAGCGACACATAAGGGCCATTGTTAATCAGAACCGAGCCTCCACTCACTCTGTTGATCGATGATTCGATGCTGAGCTGATCACCACGTTATCATCAGACAGCGGACAGGAACAAAGCGCCAGCCCGGTACGCCGTACGCATGTAGTGGGTCGCGTCGCGGTAGATGATGACAAATGGCGCCGTACCTTTGCTTCAGTTCTTTGCAAACTATATATAGTCGACGTCGTGCTTGCTCACCTAAGCGCGCGTCGCATCTGCGTTCGGTGGCCATTTGTTTAAGCGGTGGTACTACGGCTGAGGTCAGGTGTTTCTTCCTCTCTGTGCACTGACGGATGCAGAGTGCGCATTGCATTGCGGACAAGTCCTGACAGGCTTCTTCATCAGCCTCATAAGGAAATGGCATGAAAACTGAATGGACTCTGCCGCCAGACTATGATACTCTCTTCGTTCCGTAAGTTATTTTATAGCTGGGAATTAAAAAAATTGAGAAAGTTGACAACAAGGGGGAGGAGAGAGATAAAATATAGATGAATTAAAAAAAGAAAATTATCTAAAAAATGAGAATAATTTATAATTTAGAAAAAATTAAAAAGGTACTCTCTCCGTTTCCAAATATAAGGATTTTTGAGTGTGGTCAAAGTCAGACTCTATCAACTTTGATTAATAATATCTATAAATTTAAATAATTTTTAATATAAAAAATCACATATTATGAAAGTATGTTTCATGAAAAATCTAGTAACATGATTTATATATGATAAAACATTATTAATTTTATATTATTAATGGTCAAAGTTAAAAAAATTTAACTTTACTTAAATTTAAAAATATTTATATTTAGAGACGAAGGTGGTATAATTTAAAACAAAGTGAGTACTAATAGTATCCTGCAGCCTGCAGTTTCAGCCTCTGCCCAGGCACTCTGAACCCAGACACCGAAGAAGATTTACCACCGGTGACAGGGAACCAGATGCTCCCTGGAAAAGAACAGTACTGCATCCATTGTCTAGACGCCAGGCCACAGTAAAACGCAGCAGCGACAGATTCGAACTGTACGGGCATCGGCAAATGGGTCCTGATCGATGCCACAGTAAAACGCAGCAGCGTAGGAGAGTACGGAAAAGGATCGGCTGACTTAGCAGCCGGTGCTTTAAACGGTGACTTCAACGAATCTCGATCGTCGGATGGCGAATGAACGTTTCGGATTAAGGGTTACAGGACAGGAAAGCTAAAAATATTATTGAAAACTGTAATTGTAAACAGTAATCGCTGTGATTAATGCAAATTTACTGTAGTATCTGACTGCTTACACTGTCTAGCCTTAATCTATGATTAAGATAGCCGATCCGCGCCCGTAGGAGTACTAAACATCAAGATGAGGAGTTTGCTGTAATGTCCGTGCGTCTCTGTCTGTTCCATGTCGATAGATAGGCTGGAATCGATCACAAAGCCCTGAACTGAGATGGCCTGCAAAGTTTTTTATTCACGCCTTTGATTTCTACCGAACACTTGACCCGGACTTTGAACTTTTTATAACCTTCACGCGTAGTGGTAGTACTTTTCTAGCCAACTGTCCTATCCAGCACTATCACTCTAGGTTTAACATAGCCATGTGTGACACAGTCTCTACACGGAATTTACTAAAAAGAAACGTGTTTCGACAGCAACATATACGCATCTACAGAGTACTTGAATTTTTTTTTTAAAACCTATGATCTCGAGGTTTAACATAGCCATGTGTCAAACGTCTCTGACACGTAATTTCTAAAAGGAAACGTGTTTCGACAGCACCATATACGTATCTATGGAGTACTTAAAACATTTTTCCGTAAACCTATGATCTGGTTGGAGCGTGCTCAAGAACCTCTCCAACCTCCCACGCGGGGTGGTTGGCAAGGTGCTGGAGCTTGCCAAGTTGTGTGCTGAAGCGGGAGTGTTTCCCCAGTAGTTTTTAGCTTTTATGTAATCTTTTTCTCTTTTGATTTTTTTGTCCTGTACTGTGTTATCTGAACTCTCTTCTATCTTAATGCGAAACACGTCAATTGCGATTTTGAAAACCTACTCAGCCGTTGCAAAAAGATTCTGTTTCATGAAATTTCCTTTTCTTTTACTAGTATTCCCATTCGATTGTAAGGTTTCCCGTTTCTTATTGCTCCGGTGCACCGAACTCATGTGGAGCTCAAATAATTTTGGCCGGCGTAATGAAGCATGGTGTGATGAGGCTAGGCATGTAGTACTGGTGGCAGATTGGAATTTCGAAGCACTGTTTACAAGGTCAACGCTGCCCAAGAATCATTCGCAGTACAGATATGGAGTATATGCATAAAAGTAGTATCAACCTGAAGAAGGCCTCAGCTGGAAACAATTGGCGTACTGCCATGAAAGAGCGAGTTTACTGAAGCTAAATGGAGTACTATGTTCCGTACTTGGTAGCGTGACAGATGGAGCAATGGCGAGTACTCTACATGTACAGCTTAAATTATTCTGTACGAGTAGTAATCGTTAAACATGCCAGGTTATGCGAGGATAGCGCGTCGAAGAACTAATCCAACCAGCGACAACCTAATCGATTCGCTTCGATGATGCTCTGTGGACTGTGGCCTCCCATGATAAACACCGGAAGTGAAGCGCGGCAACCAAATTGAATCAGGGACCATGTTACCCTAGCATGGCATGGCATGGCACACCAATCAATCCACGCGAAGGAGATGGTCATCCCACCTGGCGAAAATTCATTCATATCCGTACACGCTGGAAGGAGTGCCCCGTATTTTGTTCACTTGCTCGATGGCTCGCGTTGTTGCTTGCGACTGCGAGATGACATGCATGCATCGCGCTGCTGCCGCTGCCCTGGGGATCGAGACGAAGACGACGACGACGACTAAAATGCCGGTCGGCCTCGCCCAAGTTGACCCGGAAGAGGAGTTTTGTTTGGGGCCTGGGTCACGGACCCACGGTGCCCTGCCAGCGACATCGCTTGCGTGTCCTGGGATCCCCCAATCCCGTGAACTTGCTTGCGGCGCCCTTCCGTTGCGCTCCGTTCAACGATCAATATGAACGTTGTTGATACGATCCATCATCCACGGATTATCTTCTCTATAGTAACACTAAACAACGCTGTCTCACATGCTGGGTTCTCGTCGCCTTCAGCACCTGTCGGAAGTAGTCGGTAATTTCAACGTACGGATCGTCACAGAAATCGACAAGCCGCGTGTATGATTGGACTGCTGATTGCTCTCTCGTGCTAATACTAAATGTTTCAACGGTAATTTGTACCGGTTGACGTTTTTCAGCTCTGTACCGCTAGAATATGCTGGGCAATTTGTATAGGCTCCGCGTGAACATTCAAATGATTTTAGTATTACGCATGCTTTGCGTTGTAAATGCCTACGGTTCAAAGCTTGTGTGCCGCTTCATCCTTGCAGTTTCTCTGAAAGTTCTTGTTCCAGTGCTAGCTTATTATTGAGTCGCTAGTCGTTGATGATGGGGATTATCTTCGCGGAAAGTCTCTGGTCTCTCCCAACAAATTTTTAGTTACTGTCATGGAACAAGAATGTGATTGGCTATCGAGGGGTCAGAAGAAAAGCCGCCAAGATGGATGCGATTATGGCGTCCTAATTAGAACCAGAGATCTCTTTCCTCTGCATGATGGCCCGTCAGTACTGATGGACATTGACATCTTGCTTTCCGTACTCGAACTCCCAGAACAATGTGTTTATCTTTCATATTGGTACCTTCATTCTCAGAGTTTGTATTAGGTGGAACTACCGCATATACCTTGAGTGATGCCCAAATACTCCAAGAAATCAGGAAGATGATAATGCAGCATCTTTTCAACAAGAAATATGAACACAGAGTCCACGGTGCGGTACATACAAAAATACTGACCAGGTTGTACGGTCAAAGGAGCACCATTTTGACGCCAGAAACGTGATGAAATCGATATGGACCAGGCTGCCTAGTAGCACCAAAACAAAGACTTCCAATTCAGGCTGCGGCCGAGCCAAACTCTGAAGCACTTCCATTCGTCCTGACTCCTGAGAGGTGCGCAATGTCCGCCCGAGTATCAAGGGATCAAAAGTTCAGAGTGTTCGGTTTCTCCAGACATCCCAAATATAAAATTTCTTGTCCGCCCTGAGAGTCCAATTGGAGCGACAATATTTAGACCGTTTGGCCACGGATCAAGAGCGACCGTGAAACAGCTGCTTTGAACGCCTCCTCTCGCGGAAAAAATAATTGTGCGGCGCCGTGCATGCGAGACAGGACCGGGCTGGGTTCTCCGCACGTGGCACTATCCTCTGTTGTTATTCAGACTTCAGATCCGGCCAAGGAAAAACGGAGAGGCAAAATGATAAAAGATGATCCGCCAAAGAAAGAGAGATCGCAAGTTTTGGACCGGCTTGAATCGAATCGATAGCTTTCCCAACAAAACTGACCGGTGAGAGTCGTCAGACACGTAGCAGGTCTCCTTTTGCAGTCGTTGATCTCATAATAAATCGAGATTTGCGTACGTACGTGCGCCACAGTTTTTTAAGCGATGCGTGCGATAAGAGTTCAGAAAGGTCACGGAATTGAAGAACCGTATCGGCGCAAATACAGTAGAAATGCGTGAGAAAACAAGGTAACTTTTATCGCTGGCTTTGGAAGGCTGGAATTCGGAAAGGTTTCATGCCCAGGCAAACATATTAAAATTGACTGAATCTGATTTTGCTTTGATAATCACGGCGACCCGTCAGAAACTTGCGAATGCGATTCAGTGGAAAACGGCTCGGCGCGCCACCAAAAGAGCGGAGAAAAGCGTCCTGCCCCTTGCCATCTAATCTAATCGTTGAACGCGAGAACGAAGACGACGCCATGAAACTTGGACTCCCCTCCCGGCCTTCCCGACCCCTGCTCCTTCAAACGAGAGGCCGTCTTTCCTTTCCTCCTCGGAACAGGAGGGCTAAACCGACCGCTGCTAATCACGTTACTCAAAAGGCCACGAAAAGCGGCAAGGAAGGCGAGACGTATCTTTCTGTCGCCGTCCGAGTCTTCGAAACCATTGGAAGACCTTGACAAAAAAATACTAGTACTACTAACAGGAAGGAGGAGGCGCAGTCGACTTCTGACGTGGAGGAGCAGTTCCACTTTGCCTTTTCCGGCTCGCGAAGATTGGCTGGCTCTCCGTCGCGGCCGCCTCCCTTTCGAGCCGCAGAACAGCCGCGCGAGGAGAAGACACGCAACACAGACGCACGCACCTAGGGGAGGTCCGGCCGGTCTGTATAAACCAGCCGTCGGGTGCGCAATTATTGTACAGAAGATACTCCAAAATAGGGAGAAAATGGAACGAGTGATTGCCGAAACCAGTTGACCTCAGCTTAATTTGTTTTTTTTAGCGTTGATACTGGCTCATGAGTCATGACCTCAACGGTTCTTCTGTATGAAACGGTCTTGTTTTTTTAGGTGTGTGAAGTATGAAACGGTCTTGTGAATATTCTGCACAATAAGTGCAACAGTGACAGTTGCGTTCCTTTTATTTTGAGGGGGTTTGGTAGGCAGGGAAATAATTGTCGTATACAAATGCAACTGGAGGCAGATGATGATACCTTGCTGTGGCCTACTACTAGTCGTCGTAGCGGTGTTAGAGTAATCAGTACTAGCAGAGACACAAATCCAGCTTGGCTTCAGAGATCGATCAAGTCATCTTCTAGTAAAATTTGTGTGTAGCTTAGCAGATGTTTTTTTTTCTGCAAGAGAAATATGCCTGGCGAAAGAAATGTGCCGACATTGTCTTTATTCTTTAACACACCATGCATGCATCCTTTTGGTGTTTTCTTTATTCGAAAGAACATCGACTCCTTTTTTATTTTGTATTGAAAGAGGATCGACTACTTTTATCCAATACTTTCTGTTCAAAAGTTTTCACCAAAACAAAACCGAACCATTCGGTACAATATTGATAAAAAAGAAACTGCGCTATTGGGATCCGATGCAAGATCACAAGGCCTACACAGCAGTGTGATGTGCCAGGACCACCTTTGCCGATGGACTGAGAACGACAGGCATTAGCTAGCTCCGATCCATGCGCGAAAACAACAAGCATTACTAGATAGCTTGAACCCGTCAATGGAGCTACATTGCCACCTTCTTTTAGATCCTAGCAGAAAACAACTTTACCTTGTACCATCCTGTCACCCATGATTCGATCATATCAAGAAGGAAATGGATTTATCATTCGCCCCGCAGTATACATACTCAGTAGGCGAGAAGAACAGTGAACTCCATAAGCCCCATACTCGCCACCAAATTTTGGACCACGGAACCTATAAATCCCAGGAATCGAACAGGAACGGCCCGTTCCATGTGAACTGATCGCCTGTGTCTGCGTATGTGTATGCGCTGTATATGGTCCAGGACAATTCTAAGCGCATGCGATAGACGCTGATGTGAATTCTGAGGAAACGGGCAACGGCGCCGAGGAGTAGACCCGCGCGTGCCGTCATGCGTCAGCATCGTTGGGAGGTAACGTTCGGCTCATGGGTTCCTTCGACCAAGCACGCCGCGGACAGAACTGAAGGCGGCTTACTCGGACCGGCGGAGCCAGGGAGAGTGCCACTCAGCGGCCAGAGAATAATAAGGCTTGTGCATGCACGTTGGGATCGAGCCTTGGCTGGCCTTTGGGGTCATCGTCTCACCAAGTAGTACTACATAATTTTCTTTCATGTAGTAATAAAGTGCCATCATTATCCAAAACCAGGAATTTTCTCTTAGAAATATCATTTCCCCCCCAAACTATGATTCTCCGTGCAGCTGCAACTTGCCACTCCTGTGGCTGTGATGAACTGTCACGCAGCAGTAAACAGCTCGTGGCTACGAGACGGCCGCGGACCTGGTGGCCTCGAGACCAGAACGAGGAAATCTGGCAGTGGATTTGGCGTCGTTAACTACAAGCGCGCAACTTACGAATGAGCAGGCCACAGGTGTCCTCGGTCGATCGGCACTACCCATATCCGTGGGGCATTTGTTTCCTTCCCGAGCAGCGGACGCTACGAACGCCTTGTGTGGTTCGCGGTACGGAACTACTCCTATGCCGCAATAGACATTCGCTTAACCTGGCCGTGTCGCAAACGGACGATTGGCTGGATCCAAAGGAAACGACACCGCACAATTGCGATTACCGCTTCAAATCCAGTTACTAGGACAGCAACTTCGTGCAATTTTTTTTGTACGGCCTGTACTCAGCTCAGCTGCAAAGCCTTCTTGTGTCCTTTCACTCCTGCATTATTGTCCGCAGAAAATCATATATTCGGCGGGGCAAAAAAAGGACGCCTAGGAGAGGGAGAGGAGAAGAATCATACGGGAAGGATGCGTTTTAAATAATAATTCGTTGAGCCACAAGATGCCGATGCTTCGTTCACCTGCAATTTGATCATTGGAACATTTAGCAGCGCGCGTCAACTGAATGGATCCCCATGTGCGTTTGTTTAACTCATCACCAGGAGGAGCCGCATCATATCCTAGCCAAATTATGAAGAAAGGTTAAGCTTGATGCGCAAAATTGCCCAGAAGTTTGGGTCTCCTCTATCCATCCGCCATACTAACAAACAGCGATACGTTTCGTGCGCATGCCTAATCGGACGCGAGACAGCCGGCCCTTGTTGCCCGCCCGGAATGATCGCAGTCGCGGGCAATTCCGGTCCAGCGTCCGTCGCCAGAGGCCAACCGCCGCCGCCGCGGCCTCGACGCCCGAGCTCCGAAAAGTGAACCGGCGCCTCCGCGCCGCAGCCGTACGATCGTTATCCACCGACCCATCCGTGGGCTAGAGGGCGAAGCGGCGGCGGCATCAGCGAGTAAAAGGAATCTCCGTCCAGCACGGGCGCCGGGGTTCGTAAATTCACCGACCGCTTGCAACCGCGCCCCGTTACTACCCCGTGACGACGATGCGACCGGACTGGGACCCAGGACCAAGTGGCTGACACCCGTCCCGAGGCGGGACCTGCGCCAGCCGCCTCCCGTCCCGTCTGCAAGGTCAAAACCAGGGAGGCGATAGTTCGCCGGGCACCGGGAACCTGACCGCCCGGCTCTACCGCGTGCGACTGACGCTCGGGTCCCGGGAGGTAGGAAAAGGAGCCCCCTTCTACTGCGGAACCTCTACTGCAGGCTGGATCTCGCCGGGTGCGAACGGGCCAGGTGCGTGCGTGCGCTGTTCGGTCAGACGCGGCGGGTAGAGGCACGCGAACAGAGACCGCGAGTCAGGACCCACCTGGCGGTGGCCGGCCCCGCGGGTTGGGCTGCTAGGGATGGCCGGGTGCGGCCGGGCGGAGGTGGGTGGTGCGGGGTATAAAGCGGGACGCGCTATATAGTCCTCCCCATCCTCGCTTCGCTCCACTACGCCAGACCATTTCATTTGGGATCCCATTTCATTTCTCCACTCCTCTTCCTCGCTACCCCGCGGCGGAAGGGAACGAGAACCCAACACAGTGCGAGCGCGCTCGTGCGCCTGCCCTCATATGCTAGTGTTCGGCCTGGGGGTCCCGCTCTAAGGTCTGATCCGTCGCTCGCCGGCAGGGTTCGGCGCCCCTGTCCGCCATGGGTGGGCTCGAGGAGATCAAGAATGAAGCCGTCGATCTGGTGAGGAATCGCTGCGACTGCTTGTGATTGTTTTGCCTCTGGATGCTTTGCTGTGCCGCGAATTAGGAGAGATTTCTTTATACTTACTGTAGACGTTTAGTTTAGCTGTCTCTGCCCTCTGCCTCAGTCATGTGACGGTTGGTTGGCTCTTTTGACTTTTTTTCCTCGGTCCTTCGTATCCCTTCTCCTGGACGCCGGAAATCAAGTACTACTACTAGAAAGCTTAATCTGACACGAACACACGAACTTTTTGTTTCGTTTCTGAACTTTGGGGGAAAAAAGCAGCGATAGGCTCGTTCATGAAAAGATTTTTGCCTTTCTATACTCGAATATGGACAGAGCAGAGCTTGCATCTCTGTGACGCTGCCTTTACTCTGAATCTACCTGCGGCCTTTTGACGCGGGGAAGGGCCACCTGTCCTGGGCCACGTTCTTCCCGTGGTTGCTCATGTGAGCTGTTTGTTTCAGCGCATACAGCTTGTTCCCTCACCCTCCTGTCTTTGGGGGGAGAGAGCGAGAAAGAGGAAAGATCCCTCAATTTCCTCACTTAATTGCTGTCTCAATATCCCGTATTTAATACTTTCCTCCTTCACGAAAGAAAATATAGCGTCACCAGTTGTATTGAACATTAGATCTGTGCATATTTTTTAGTTAAATAATTAAAATATGCTGTGCTCTGGATTTCTTTAGTAGGCATATATTCCTTTTGTTAATTTCCTAATCTGAACGAATAAAGTAATAGCGCTATATCTGTTGCACGAAAGTAAGAACTTCAAAAGTGCTTAGCAATGGGCACGATAATCAATGATAACTAATCATGCTGCTGAGATTAGGCGCTCACCACCACCATGGAGGAGCACAGAGGAAATCCGTGCCCTCGATCTGTTTGCTTTGTTTTAGTATCTTTGTTGATCCGCGGCTGGAGCCACCCAACCGTCGGACCATTGGCTGCCTGTCCATCTTTTTGTTTCGTCCACTTCGACCGGTCCATATGAGCCGGCCCGCCAAAAACTCGCACGCATCTCCATGCTTATTAGCCAGATCCCGCCGGCGCCGCGTTCTCTCCGGGTCTCACGTGGGAGGGCCCATGGAAAGTGCGCACCAGGGTTGGGCACCCCCGGCGCCCTGCGGCCTCTGATCGAGATCGGACGGCCGTACTGCTAGAAATCATTGGCCGGGGTCCGTACATCCGTGTCCTCCCACTGTCCTTTCGAACCTTTTTGGCACGTTCACTGTTTTAGCGGGTAGTCGCCTGGCATAGCTGGCCCACGCCGTTAGAGCCCACATGGATTGCTGTTTGACTGTTTGTCCTGGGCCATGGCTCGCACTGTCGCACATGTTGCAAGGTGTCGATCTAACCTGTCACTAATGGCGTTTGTGTTTGCAGGAGAACATCCCCATGGAGGAGGTGTTCGAGCAGCTGAAATGCACCCGCGAGGGGCTGTCCTCCGACGAGGGGGCGCAGCGTCTCCAAGTCTTCGGCCCGAACAAGCTCGAGGAAAAGAAGGTGACAGCTCGGTTTCCTTTTCTGATGCATGTGGTTCCTTTGGATCGAATCGAAATGTACAGCGAAGTGAAAACCTACCTCTTCTTTGTATTGTGCAGGAGAGCAAAATTCTGAAGTTCTTGGGCTTCATGTGGAACCCACTCTCGTGGGTCATGGAGATGGCTGCCATCATGGCTATTGCGCTCGCCAACGGTGGTGGCAAGCCTCCGGACTGGCAGGACTTCGTCGGTATTATCGTGCTTCTGGTCATCAACTCCACCATTTCATTCATCGAGGAGAACAACGCCGGCAACGCCGCTGCCGCTCTCATGGCCAACCTTGCCCCTAAAACCAAGGTGAGCGCAGCTGGTGATTATTTGTTTTTTGTTTAAAAAAAATGCACGCGTCCTTGAACAGAGAAAAGGAAAAATATATATGAGCTCATTCCATGATTTGGTGGCCATGATATTTTCCATGGACTAGTGGAAGGAGGAATATTTCCATATATGCTTTTAGGCAAGGTTTACAAAACCGCTCAAAACCGGCCAGTTTTCGCGGTTTTCGATGAAACCGGTCCGGTCCGGTTTTACCGGACGACCGGTTTTCATTTTAAAATTTTTTAAAAATTTGAAAATTTGAAAAAATCGAAATATCGAAAACCGATAAAACCGGTCGGCTAACCAGTGAGTTTCAAATTTTGAAATCTGAAACCGTAAAAACCAAAGAACCGGCCGGCTAACCGGTGAAACCGATCGGTTTACTGTAGTGGTTTGTTCAAATTTTGAATTTCCGATTTGAAGCGGTTTTCGACCGGTTTTTTCGGTTTTCGCGGTTTTCGTTAAACCGGTCCCGACCGGTTTTAGCGGTTTAAACGAAATCATAAACCCTGCTTTTAGGTCAAAAAGGTTTAACCACGTCATGTCCAAAACTTGTTTATCAATGGTCTATTGGATGAGTGGGCATATGTTCCATTATTGAGGAAAAGATAGGAACGTATCTTTTGGATACTGTTTAATTTGCATAAAGAATTATTAGGACAGTTCAGTGCATCTTAGTTGGCATGTACAGCTTTATTTGAACCTTGTTAAATCAAGTTCACCATCAGAAGAAATTATGCTTTAAATATTTTTGATGTGGAACAGAAACTCAAGTCACAGTTTCTTTCACAAGAATGTTAGCTCTCATGGCATCGCACAGTCTGTGCCTCATATGCTGATGTTTTTTTTATTCATTCAACTTATTGCCGGTCATATGAGCTGAAACATGTTACGTTCGGATGTGTATTTTGCGTTATTTAATACTGACCAATCGTTCGGTTTTGTTTGCGTGTTCTAGGTGCTGAGGGATGGCCGATGGGGTGAGCAAGAGGCTGCAATCTTGGTTCCTGGTGACATCATTAGCATTAAGCTCGGTGACATCGTCCCTGCTGATGCTCGTCTCCTTGAGGGTGATCCCCTGAAAGTTGATCAGTCTGCACTGACTGGAGAGTCTCTCCCAGTGACCAAGGGCCCTGGTGACGAGGTCTTCTCTGGTTCTACATGTAAGCAGGGTGAGATCGAGGCTGTGGTCATTGCCACCGGAGTGCACACATTTTTTGGCAAGGCTGCTCATCTTGTGGACAGCACCAACCAGGTCGGCCACTTTCAGCAGGTCCTCACTGCGATCGGGAACTTCTGTATCTGCTCTATTGCAGTCGGCATCATTATAGAGATCATTGTCATGTTCCCGATCCAGCACCGGAAGTACCGGAGCGGAATTGAGAACTTGCTGGTCCTCTTGATTGGTGGTATCCCAATTGCTATGCCTACCGTGCTGTCTGTTACCATGGCCATTGGCTCTCACAAGCTGTCACAGCAGGGTGCCATCACTAAGAGGATGACTGCCATTGAGGAGATGGCTGGTATGGATGTCCTTTGCAGTGACAAGACCGGCACACTCACGCTGAACAAGCTCAGTGTTGACAAGAACCTCGTTGAGGTGTTTGCAAAGGGTGTGGACAAGGACTATGTATTGTTGTTGGCTGCAAGGGCATCGAGGATTGAGAACCAGGACGCCATTGATGCTGCCATGGTGGGTATGCTTGCTGACCCTAAGGAGGCCAGGGCTGGTATCAGGGAGGTACACTTTTTGCCCTTCAACCCAGTTGACAAGAGGACTGCTCTGACGTACATAGATGGCGACGGCAACTGGCACCGTGTCAGCAAGGGTGCTCCTGAGCAGGTGAGAAATTTTTTCCCTTGTTTATTTTTTTAACTTAAGAGATCTATACGTTGTCCGTTCAGCTTGACTAATAACTATTGTTGTCAAACAGATTGTTGCTCTTTGCAACTGCAAAGAGGATATGAAGAGGAAGGTGCATGCTATTATTGACAAGTATGCTGAACGTGGGCTTCGTTCACTTGCTGTTGCCAGACAGGTAACTTGGCTGGTGTTCTTGATCATGTTTTTCCTGTTATAGTAACTACTGAGATGAATTCTTACACCATTTATGGCCGTACTGCAGGAAGTACCTGAGAAGAACAAGGATTCCCCTGGTGGGCCGTGGCAATTTGTTGGTTTGTTGCCGCTGTTTGACCCCCCAAGGCATGACAGTGCTGAGACCATCCGCAAGGCTCTGCATCTTGGTGTTAACGTGAAGATGATCACTGGTATACCAAATGAACTATACAATTTGTTCCGTGGAGCTTTGTGCTAGAGCTGAATTTGTGTTGTATTGTACTACAGGTGATCAGCTTGCCATTGGTAAAGAGACAGGAAGGAGGCTTGGCATGGGTACCAACATGTATCCGTCCTCTGCCCTGCTTGGACAAAACAAAGACTCTACTCTTGAAGCGCTTCCTGTTGATGAGCTCATTGAGAAGGCTGATGGTTTCGCTGGAGTCTTCCCTGGTAGGACATATAGTCAGATACCTAGTTTATCTGTGTGTTATGCAAGGCATCATGTATTTAATGGAATCTTTGTCACGCAGAGCACAAGTATGAGATTGTGAAGAAGTTACAAGAGAAGAAGCACATTGTTGGTATGACTGGAGATGGTGTCAATGATGCCCCAGCTCTGAAGAGGGCCGACATTGGTATTGCTGTTGCTGATGCTACTGACGCTGCAAGGGGTGCTTCCGACATTGTGCTTACAGAGCCTGGTCTTAGTGTCATTATCAGTGCTGTCCTCACCAGCAGATGCATCTTCCAGAGGATGAAGAACTATACTGTAAGTTTTTTTTCGTTCATCATAAATTAGTCGCTGTCCAGCATATTTTTGTGTCAAGCATTCGATTCTGACTTCTTTCTCTGTCATCTTTTGAATCACCAGATTTATGCTGTTTCCATCACCATCCGTATTGTCGTAAGTACCTGAAACTATTTTTTCAACTAAAATATAAAGGTTACTTTCTCTCCAACCTAATGTCTATTTCCTTTTGCAGCTCGGATTTTTGCTTATTGCTTTGATCTGGAAATTCGATTTCTCACCCTTCATGGTCCTTATCATCGCCATTCTCAATGATGGTATGTTTTCTATGTTTTTTACTGGTATATCAAATGCATTTCTTTTGTAAGCATCAGTTCTCATGTCTCGAAACATAACAATGCAGGTACTATCATGACAATCTCTAAGGACAGAGTTAAGCCGTCCCCCTTGCCTGACAGCTGGAAGCTGAAGGAAATCTTTGCTACTGGTGTTGTTCTTGGAACATACCTTGCTATTATGACTGTCATTTTCTTCTGGGCCGCTCACAAGACTGACTTCTTCATGGTATGTAATGGATTCTACATCAACAGATATTTTGAGCCTTTGCTTTATCGATCTCATCAATGGATGTGAATGCTTGTGCCTGGACTTCGTTCTAACCACTCAGTACTTACTGTGTCATCTCGCAGGACAAATTCGGTGTCAGATCTATCAGGGACAGCGAGCATGAGCTTATGGCTGCTCTGTACCTCCAAGTCAGTATTGTCAGTCAGGCTCTCATCTTCGTCACCCGTTCCCGTAGCTGGTCCTTTGTTGAACGCCCCGGTGTACTCCTTGTCACCGCGTTCCTGCTCGCTCAACTGGTAAGTAGTAGTAGTTGACAGCTGCTGAACAATGTGAATTATGTCTTTGCCTACTCGGTAATCTGAATCCCCTTTGTTCATGCAGGTTGCGACATTCATTGCTGTATATGCCAACTGGGGATTTGCAAGGATCAAGGGCATTGGCTGGGGCTGGGCTGGTGTCGTCTGGCTCTACAGCATCGTGTTCTACTTCCCGCTCGACGTGTTCAAGTTCCTCATCCGTTTCGCGCTGAGCGGCAGGGCCTGGGACAATCTCTTGGAGAACAAGGTACACCTTGCTCTCGGTCATAATTGGATACGTTGGCTGTCACTCCTTTCATTCGTTCACAGTAGCTGATAAATTAATCTTGTGGTGCAGATCGCTTTCACCACCAAGAAGGATTACGGTAGAGAGGAGAGGGAGGCACAGTGGGCCACCGCGCAGAGGACCCTCCACGGCCTGCAGCCACCGGAGGTCTCCTCCAACCCTCTATTCAACGAGAAGAGCAGCTACCGCGAGCTGTCGGAGATCGCGGAGCAGGCGAAGAGACGAGCTGAGATCGCGAGGCTGAGGGAGCTGAACACCCTCAAGGGCCACGTCGAGTCGGTGGTGAAGCTCAAGGGGCTGGACATCGACACCATCCAGCAGAACTACACGGTGTGAGACTCTGACTGATGTCGACGAAACCTTGTTTCCTGCCCGTATTTTGGGACCGGAGCTTCTGAATCTGATTAAAAGAAATTTTCGGTGAAAACAAAACGTGCGGCTGATGTGACGGAACAGCCCCTAGTTGTAAAGTTCAATACCGCCAGATACTGCTATATGTTGGTAACGTTTGGTTGGGCGCCCCGTTGTCCTTCTAGGGAATTTTTCTGTTTTTTACCTGCATCTTGTACTAGCGGAGTGCGCGTCTTTGTAATCGTTATGCATTTCCTTTTTCTAACTACCCGGTTATCTTGCGGAAAGCAAGATGATAAAATAATGCAACAATTTTCTGCCAAATGAGTACTCTTTAGCTCTCTCTCTTTTTTGAGTTGCATATATAAATGGCATGGTTGCCTTTACTGCTTCTGCAATGTCTTTTGCTTGCGTGCTTTTTTATCCGGGCATGACTAACTCTTTTGTAGTCAGATAAAATGAAGAGTTCTCTCTGTTAATTGAACACCCAAACAAGTTGCTTTATCGAAAAGTTTGTAACCCAATCTGGAGAGCGCTAAGCTCTACAATAATCACAGTGCCTGGTGACATGCACTGTAAAGCGAAAGTATTGAGAGAAATAACGAGAAGTGCCAAACAGTAACAAGGTCGGAATGACACCGATGGTGGAATAGATTCGTTCATTTAAATTGGCTTTCCCTTTCGCTCTTCCTCTCGCATCCAATACTACGAGTAGTTGTACGATCGATGGCAACAACTGTAGAAGAATACCGCCGCGGGCGCGTGGAGCAGAACAGGCATCGCGCCGGCTGAAAGGCACGGGACATCGTATCCCATTGGATCCGATCGACGACCGCGCACGAGGCTTATCCCTCCCGGCCCGTTCCGCGCGCACCACGACTGGTAGTGCGCATCGCTGGCCGTCCTGTTCCGTCCTGTCCTCTCCTCCTTGCCGCCAAGCATTCCCCGCCCTCTGCATCCGTTCCATCCACAGCAGCACGGCGCCGCCCAGAGGGACGAAGAAAAAGGACGGGATTCCTGTTCCTGCCGTCGCGTCCTGCAGCGCCGGACGCCGCCATGCCGTCCATCCAAAGTGCCCTGCCCAACTGTTCCTTTATTCCTCCCCAAAGGCCAAAGCCGCGCCGAAACGCAGGCTTCTTGTTCCGATGCCTTTGGATGCACCACCGGTGCGGCCGGTACGCATCGCTTTCCAATTCCGTTCTTTTTAATGTTCCTGTGCCGTCTCTGTAGGAAATAAATTGCGGATCTGAATTTCTCCCGGGACTGCCGGCGAGACGGTGAGCGCAGGTAGAAAGAAATGCAACAAATACACCACCCGGGCGGTAGTAGTACATTTTGTTCGGTCCAAGTCGTTTTCTACAGGACAGGAATGAAGGGTCACCACGCCATACAGCCACAGTACTGCACTATATTCCTGATCATGTTTGGGCTTGGAATAGCTGCTAAAGAGAAGCGTCGTCCTCCTGAAAGGTCGACCTACTCCTCATCCATCACTGGCTGCAACGACGGGTCTTTATTCCGTTTGGAATTGGAAGCCGTCTGTCTGTCTACGCTCCTGCTTCTGGACCAGCCATTCCTTGTGCCTGGTCCTCCTTTTCCTAGAGGAAAAAAAAAAAAGTGCTGTTTGCTGCTCTCTCCAATCACCATGCGTACGATTCAGATCCGCGGCAGGGCCCCGGGAATGAAACGACTGGAGGAGCTTGAAAGAGGGAACATGCGAGATGAGGCCGTGCAAGGGATAAGATGTTGGTGTTAGGTTGATGTGGGGGTGGGTAGGCGGGCATTTGGCATCTCCAGCGTCTAAAAGAAGAGGTAGTATGTTAGCCGCTGATGATGCACAGCAAAGCAAAGCTGAACAGGATGATTGATCCCCCCGGCCCAACCGGTGCAGGCAGACGAGGACATTTCAAGAGCCGTGATCTCACTTTCTCCTTTCTTCTTCTTCTGAATGAATGATCATACAGCTGATTCAGAAAGGTAATGGCCGGCCGGTGCTTCCAGATTTTCAATCGGAAATGATAGGCGTGCAAGAAACTGGCGTTGATTCTGACGAGCCGGTAGGATGGGATCGAGTCCACCACCTACCCTGCTCATTATACGGAAGAAAAGCGACATTCCCTCTGTTCCGACCTGTCACCACTTTATTTTGGGCCGACGCAGATGGGCTGCTTTGCTTTGTGGAAGCAGGTAACCGCTGTTGGCGGGCCAGACGAGTTTTAGACCCAACTTGTGCTTAGCAGTTAGCCTGTTACGAGTGCAACCGCGGTGGCTGGCCCACCGCTATGTGCGTGAGTTCAGCTGGGCCGTTACAGTCTTCCTTTGGGCTCAGTAAGCCCACATGTTAGTTGGGCTGGTTATATTTTCTTGACACCTGGGCTGGCTGGTTATGTTACGCAAACAAGATGCAGGGTCAGGGTGCCAGGGTTTGGGTTTGTTTCTCGAAGCACATCGTCGTCTTCGCAGGTAGGACGACACAAAGAAACACCGTGAAAAGCGTGTCGAAATTAGTCCCGTCAACTGTTTGTCATGTGTTTATTTTCGAAAAGAATGAAAGCGTCCGCATCCGACGGGGGCCTGTAGAAGACACTGCAGGACTGTCATATTTATGTGAATCCGCTGCTCTGATTCCGTGTACCCTACCAACTTGAAATCTACATTTAACAACATATCCCACCTAAGTAGCAGCAGGAGTATCTGGGCTCCGTTTGAATTCGGATTTTAGGATCATGGATTCTGAGATTCTAGAATCTGAATTTTAAAATTATAAAATCTCTCTCATTTGGATTAAAAGATTTTATATAAGTTTTTAAATTTTTAAATTTAAATTTTAATATTTCAAAATCTCAAACATTTAGATTATAAAATTTTATCATTTTAGTTATATTGATGTGCATTATAATATAAAATATTAAATAATAGTTAGATTTATAAGATTCTATAATCTTTTAAAAACTCTTCCGTTTCCGTTTGAATACTCGCAGAGTCAAACGGCATAATACTAGTACTACTGTTACTCCTGTAGCAAACAGTGATCGAGCACTGTGCTGTCGACTCGGAGACACTGTCGCCGGGATCCATTGGCCAGTGTTCCATCAACCGGCTCGTAGGCTCGTAGCTAGGACTGCTAAGGCGCAGACAGGCCGCTCACTCTGGCCGTGATCGATCCCAAAAGCATCGTTGTTTCATCGTCGATCGATCTCGGAAGAAAAAGCATTGTTGTTTCGATTCGATCATCTCCTTAATTTTCCGCGCGTAAAGAGAGATAGACTGACAGAGATATGGAAAGCGTCAAAGGTCATTGGCTCGGCCTGTAGGAGACTGTTAGCGCTGTGCGTATGTACGGGCGAGTGCATGGCTGGTCTGTGACGATGGTACGTGTGTGTACTTGCAGCGTCAACACGGGGCCGGCTGGCCAGGGATGCTTAAGATACCAGCTAATTTAATTGAGTATAATTACTTGTATCACATGGTTGTACCTTATGAAATCGAGTAAAAGTGCGGCACCACCCTCAACGATCCATGGGAGGTCCCCTACGCTCAAAAGCTGCCCAAACCAATAATTGGGACGACAGGACGGCCAACTCTCACGCCCCACCACAACACAGTATAGTACTCCCTCAGTTATGTTACTACCATTGCAAGCAGGAGTAGCTTGATCATCTGTCGGTTCATGCATGGGTCCATCTGTATCTCTGTGCATGCTTTGCACTGACCTTTGCTTTGTAGGAGTACGATTCAGATTTCAGAGCAGCTGCAACTGCAATGGCCTGTTCAAGACTCAACCTAATAAAGCAGCTTAATATCTGTGCACGGTTGGGTTAATTAGCGCGAGCTTCACTTGCAGGGTAGCTGGGTAGGTAGTGTATGCACACAACACACCTTAGCAGTCTAATTTTGGTTGCTAGAATTTGTCTTATCCTGTGTGGAATTTCATTACAAAAGCCCCCATGCAGCCTCCGCCCCCCCACCCCCCCATCACCACCACCAGCAAAGTCTAAAGGCTAGCTATGTACGTACCCTGATTGATGATAATTGACATAAAACATGCATCTTTAAAGTACTAATCTTGATTGTAGTGGAGAAGACGATTTTAATGACGATCCAAGACAAGAGATCTAGAAGTAGTTCCACTTTTTACTCCCAAAAAAGATTTACACGGCACACACCGCGTCTAGCAAACGTGATAATTGAGAATTGAGCAAATCGAGTAGTCACCCTCACATATATAAACATCCTTGCCGTTGGACTTAATTTTTCTTGACTATCCCAAAAGGATCAGCTCTAGAAGAACTCCCGTGTCTCAACTCCCTTGACAAGGACACCATGTTGAAGAAACTTCCATTGGATGTGATCTGGTGCTACTGATGAATGATTGAACTTGTAGAAATTGTTTACTTACCTAGGCATTGGCAATTCAGGGTGGCACTTGAGAAGATATGGTTTTTGAACCTTATGGAAACAAAACAGCAGTCGGATATGTTCATCACCAGGCGACCAAATAGTAGATTAAGAAAAAACACTTTATTTGAACTATTTCCCTATTTACCTTTTCATTCAAACTGGAGTCGCTACAGCTACGTGCTAGTACACCATGCATGAATGGTTAGGTTATTCAACGACGACGACAAATCTGGCACATGGGCCCCGGCCTGGATCTTGTCCATCAGATCACTCACTGTTACCCTCTGCGACTTACCTACGCATCCACAGGCAGGTCCGTACGCTGTTAAATGGACAGGCGCACGGGCTTTTCTTGCCCCTGCACTTTGTACGGTGGTAACGGGTGGTTTGCGGCTACTGAGATCGTCTGCTCACTGATTGCTCCTTGCTCTTGAGGTCCCCGTTTCGCAAGAGTTTTACATGAATTTTGTTAAAATTTTATAAAAATTAATTTAATTTTATAAAAAAAAATATAAAAAGAGAATTTTTTTTTCTATTTCAAAAGGGGTTTGAGTCTTTTTTATTCACCCGCATGGGGTTTTTAAATCTGAGGATGATAAAAAAACATGAAGAGCATGATATGTGTTATACAAGGATACAATGAATCATGTAATTGTGTCTTAAATACTCCCTCCATCTTTGAAAGAGTGACATCCACTATTCAAAATCATCCTAAAAAAAGTGTCGCAAATCTCCTACAACCTCCACCCTCACCCTCAGGCTCCCTTTCAACTCACTCCCCAAAACACCACTAGGCCCATGACCCCTTCTCTGGTGGCAGCGGCAGGCACTCAGCCATGAGGACACAAAAGACGAGGAACCGGTTGGGAGGCATCCCACTCAAAGAGGTATACTCCCTTCGTACACAATTCATGGGCGTATTAGGGAAAATAATTTGTCTACTATTGACAGGTGTATTTCAGTTTGCTCCTCAAATTAAGAAAATCGGCTGTTAAATTACTCTTTAGTGAGCATAAAAAAAAGAGAAAGGAAGCTGTATGCAGGCGTGCATTGATGTGCATCTTGGCGTTGTATTGCATGCAGAAGCGGCATGCGGGCGGGTGAGGCGGCACTGATGCGCATGCAGGAGTAAAGCGCATGCAGAAACCGGATGGCAGTTAATTAGCATCGTAATTGGTTGAGAAATCAAAGCACTATCAATGGGATGGCTAGTTTCTCTTGGTCTCTGCGCTGGGCCGAATACGCTCATAAATTGTGGAAGTTAATAAGGGCCTTCTTGTTTTTTACCTACAGTGCTGATTAATTTCATCGTTTGAATGCTAGGACGACACATTTTCGAGGATAGAGACAGCATGTGTGTTCGACTATGTGAGATAATAAAAGAGTTCTACCATATTTTTCTGATTAGTCACCATAAAGAGAAAATTCATGTTGAACTTTACATCTATGAGGTACATTAGTTCCATCATTTAATTAAATCAAGGTTTATCATCAACGGAACATGTCCTTGAGGTTAACTTACCATTGACCTCTCATGACTCTTATGAAGCAGAAAATCCGAGGAGTCCGTGGACCACACGGACGGCCCTTCCATGCACGCGATGCCGGGTCTGGTGACATGAGCCACAGTCGTGGCACAAACCAAGTGGCGTGTGGTCGGTCGGCTCGAGCGTCCGGGCCCTTGCAACACATGCTCGCATGAATCCCAAGCCGGTCTGCATGCCTGCGGAAAAAGCCGAGTGAAAAGACGGTGTGCGTGTCACTGTCACCTATGCTCTGCTCAATTGCGTTCATTTTCGGTGTAATTGATGTTAGCGTGTTTGAGAGGTATTGAACTACCTCCACTTATTTGATTAATCTCAGTTTTTGATTTTTTAAAATTGATATTAAATTTATTATTTTTTTATCAGACTCACTATTTTTTTATCAAATCCATTATTTTATTATCTTTGACTAAAAATCTCTATATTTTTAACTGTTAAATCTGATCAAATGAACTACTATGAGTTAACTCTATAGTAATATCTCTCAATTGCCGAACCTTGACCGTCCTACCTCTACCATGCAGCAAGGTCTCTGTGAACCATGGTAACGGGGGATCCTGAGATAGCCATTCCTGATGCGACATTTGATCTATGGGCATGCATTAACACGGTAGACTGTATGTCTAGTGACTCTAGTCTAGCTAGCTAAGAGAATCGGCCCATGTGTTAGTAGTAACTCCAATTAATTAGCTCTGTTTGGTCTTGCACGTACGTGGTGATGTTTACAGTCGCAAAGCAGCTTCAACAGCCTAACCGATCGAAGCCGGTATCGATCTGGATCGACGGCGACGCCATCGAGTCTCATCCGATCATAAGAGCTGGTTTTTTAAACTACAAAAAACCGATCAGTTAGTTGTTAAAATTGAACAATTTATTTTTTTTTCACTACAGTATCAATTACGATTTTTGAGTAAAAATCGATCAATTTACTTAAATCAAATCGCAGCGGTAAAATCAAAAACCGTAAAAACCGGATGGTTTATCGTGATTTTTTAAACCTGATCATGACACCGTTCGATCCTTTAACCTGCTAGGTACTCCGGCCTGCCTGAGCCTCTCCGCTCGCCGACGTTTCTACGTCGCCTCGCCACGCCTCGCTCCCATCACGTCGATCTATCGATCGCCGGGACGCCGGGTGATGAAGGCCAGCCAGCCCCCTACCGGCCGGGCAGCGCCGCAAGCCCGTCCACGCGTGCGCGTGCACGTACCCCTCGCTGCGTAGGCGTGGCTGCCAAGGGGGCTGGCCTGGAGCGCGACGATCGAGCTGCAAGCTGCACAGACATCTCGAGCTCACCACGACTGGATCCCTGGATCCCACACACGCATGGGCGCCCCTACGTGCGTCCGCTCGTGGAACAGATTGTAGCACCACTATCATATATTGAAAAAAAAGATACTATCATTAAGAATATCGTACAAAATTTCGTTGTTAATGATATATTAACGACAGATACGTGACAACCGTCGTTGATGTGTCCACATTAAAGACGACCGACATCACAGCCGTCTTTGATGCACTCATATCTAAGACGGTTGTTAGGCAGCCGTCACTGATGAATTCACATCAGAGATAACTATTTAATAACCGTCTTTAATGTACATATATATATATATTAAAGACAGCTGTTAAACATTTGTAGCTGATAAATCTATATTAGAAACAGCCGTTTAATAACCGTCTATAATGTGAACGCATAAGAGACAGCAGCTGAAACACCCATCGCTGATGTAGGAGTAAACGTGGCCCCCGTGTTCTGCGATAGATAGCCCCAGGCGCGAGCCCCCACAACCCTAACCCCGACCAGCCACTTCCCTTTCCTCTCTCGGGCCCTCCTCTCCCCGACACCGCCCGATCTACTGCCGTGGCCGCACCTGCCGGATTCGGTTCTGCGGTGCCCTCCTCTCCCTCTCACGCCTCGTCCGTCCTGACTCCGTCCGATGCCACCTCGCCGCTCGACCCATGCAAGCTCCGCCTGTCGGCCCGCACTGGCTCCTGCCTCGTCGCCTCGACTCCGCTCGGCGCCGCCAGATCCGCCGCCTCAGCCGCGCCTCCTGGATCCGGCTCCTTCTCGTCCCCGCCGCACGCGGCCACCATGGTGGACTTTGCCTCTGCCTCGTTGCGAACTCATGACATTAATCTTCAAATTTGTGACTGCTCCCTTTTGGAGTCAATGTTGGAACAGTTCCAGCATCGTCGAAGAAATGGCCGCCGCCATCGATGCGGGCTCCAAGACGGGCTAAGGTCAGAGATCCTACAGGTCCTGCTCAGCTGCCACACGATCTCCAGGGTCAGCCCTCGTCTCTCACACCCTGTGCGCTTCCACTGCAGATGGAGTTTTTTTGGAGTCAATGTTGGAGACTGGTGGAACAAAAAATTGTTTATCACTGAGGCGCATGCGCAGCTTCATTGATTCAACCGTTTCTGTCTATTCATAGTACATTGTAGTATACTTAATCACTTAAGCTGGCTGCGTAATTTGGACTCAGGCACTAAAATCAGATTAGCATAGCTTGGATTGGTGGCAATTTTTTGGTATAAGATCCAGGTTCACGTGCAACCCCAACATTGATCCATCATACAGGTCTAGAGTCAATGCAGATGCTTAGTTTTTTACTTGACCTTCCTTTTCCTAAATTGGATAGCTTGTTTTACTGTTATTGCCTTTTTTCCTTAAACAGTTAGGCCTTGTTCGGTTTTGCAAAGGTGAGGTGAATTGTGGTGGAATGGGAGGGAATCAAATCATACTTGACTTGTGATGGATTGAATCCCACTAAAACCAACACTAATCCACATGTAATGAATGACAAACGAACGGGGCCTTAGGTGGACAAGGGTGGGTACCAGTACTTCTACTGAAACTGAAACAGGGGTGAACATTTCGTTCCCTTACTCCATAAATTCAGATTGTTTTTTGCTAAAAGGAATACATGTTTAATGCCTAATGTGTTGTATTCTTCTGCATCGCGTTTGAATTTCGTATGAGGATCAAAGGATTTCTGCATGAAGCTATGAGCTGTCAATTACAGTAATTTTCATCTTCTTACTACGTATAAATCCTGAAAAGTTGCTCGTGACTATGTACACTTGCTTTAGAGAATGTATTGTAAATTTTGTAACATATTTCACAGTTTGCTGGTTCAGCCTGGGAGGCTATTTCCTTAAACCAATGAAGACATTAAGAGAGATATATACGCTCTGATGTGTGCCCATCAAGTATTTAGTTTGACCAAGTTTCTTTCACTACTTGTGTTTAACTCTAAATGCTACATTTTTATTACAACTTTAGGCCCAGAGCATACAACAACGACTCTTTGCATTGTCAATCCCGAGAATTTATATTGTACATCTTGTAATAGATCACACAGTACACAATGGAGAGTATTTTTATTTTATTTTCAAATTTATTATCAGAGAACAAGTCGTACAATCACAATGGAGAGTACACTATGTAATTGTTGCTTCTTACTATGTAATGGATATTGTAAATACTGTAACAGCTTCTTACTATGTAATGAATATTGTAATAGATATTGTAAATACTGTAACAACTTTTTACTATGTAATTGTTGCTTTATAAATCTATATATGGAATATACAATGGAGAATTTTTTTTAAATTTTTATATTTATTAACAGAGACGAGCCTTTTAATCCGTGTGTCTAATGATTGAACATCAGAGACGAGCTTTTGAAAACGCGTCTCTAATGGCTTTGCATAGGTTTTGAAATACGCGTCTCTAATTACTCACATCAGCTACGAGCATTTAAACACGTGTCTTTAATGACATTACATCAGAGACGATCGTTTAAACATACGTCCCTAATGACATCACATCAGACAGACGCGTTTTTTACAGCATCTCTAATAAATGACATCAGCAAAGACATGGGTGACGTAAATTTTGTTCTAGTGCACGACGTCGTGTCTGCAGCCTGCACGCGAGCAAGGACAGCTGCTCACCTCAGCCGCCCCCGCGCGCGCGTCCAAAACTCCAAACCCACCGGCCGATACATCGATCGAAACAACGGTTTCAAGTGTCAGCCGCAGCAGGGGGTACGTGCTCGCCTCAGCCACAGCGGCCCGCCTGCTCTCGCACTGTGGCACCAGCGAGATAGCCTCGTCCCAGCTGCAGTGCTGCTGATGAATGAAACGCCGTATGCATGCATGCGCCGCCGCACTGCTTGATCCGCGCTCCGATCCGGCCGGCCTGCTATCTTGTCTGTCTCCCCAATCCCAACTTCAATTCGTTTCCGCTGTAGGAGTACAACCGGGTTGTTCGATCGCCACCTCTAGTAGTCGATCGAGAGAGAAGGTACTACCGGCACTGTTGGGGGTTGGCCGGCCATGCAAGAACGCACGAACGGAGCATTTTACACTGTTGCCAATAGCTGCATACTACAGTAAGTGGAGTATCTATCTGGACTGTGGACGGCACATATGTGAATCGAAGCCGCTACCGGAAATCTAGTGAGAGGACCATCGATCAGGGCAGATCGAGGATTGTTCGACCAAGAGTTCGGGTCCTCTGAATTGGTGGGAGGACCGTAGATGCTATAATGAGGAGGTGCTACGGCACTTTGAATTGGTGCTGTAGCACCGGGTTTAAAAATACTTTTTTTTTAGGTTATTGTAGCTGCGACACTGTTTATGCTTACTGTAGCACGAAATTTAGAGCATCGGTTTCAAATCAAACGACTGAAAATATGCCTTAATTCCCGTCACTTTTCATCCTCTGAATTGGTAACACGAGGACCCCGTTCGTTCGATCAAATGCGCGGGGACCGCGTCAGCAACCTGCAGCTGCCAACACGGACGGCCCTGATCGACGCGGACAGGTTAATTCTGGAGCCTCGCCGTGTTTTAATGATGAGCGGCCGGGGAGTGCATGGGGGAGGGATCCGGCGCTGCAGTAACTGTGCGTGAGTCAATGCCAATGACGCTGCCACAGTGCGCCGCTGGCTGACAGATAGTGCACTGAGAGAAGGAAGACGACGCTGCCGCCTGCCTGCCGGCCTGCCTTCTCTCGTCCGGCCACAGCGTGGTAAGCGCAGCTCCCAGCTCGCTGCAATCCATCCGGCACTGCGCAACTGGCGTACACGGACATCAACGCGTGATGTTCATCAACATATACGTAGTACTGGTGCAGCTAGATGTACCGAAAATGTAGGACCCCCTCCCGTATAGTACGTAACATTAGATCGATTGGGCGAAGCTACTGCGCGTACGCATGGTTTGTATTGGAAATTCTCTACCGGGCCGAGTCTGGGCCCCCACTTGTATGGGCCGCCGCTCGCTATACGTACAAGAGCAGGTCAGCAGGATCGGCAAGCGGCTGTCTCGCGCGCCGCCGCCGCACCATGGCCGTGCCGTTCCCGGACGGGCCGGCGCTCCGTCGGGTACTGTTGTCCGTCTCGCGCCAGCCGCGCGCCGCTCTTGATCGCCGCAACCGTACGCGCGCGCGGCGTGGATCAACCGAGACAAATTACGGCGCCGGCGCATGAAGTTGGTAACGGGTACAGCAAGCAGATACAGCAGGGGAGTGCAGGACAATGATCAGTCTACCAGCTGCTGCTGCTGCTGCTTGCTCCTCTCTGTCTATTTGGAGTATTTTGTACAGGCCAGGTAGTAAGAGGACGTAAATTTTTGCTAGGACACACTAGAGACGTACGTACTTGATCGAACAAGCAGTGCTGGTTGACTGCGCGCTTTCAAGTAGCTAGGGCTGTCAATGAGCAAACGTGCCATAAAGTAGCCTACCTCAACTTCAAACGTCAAAGTTTAAATTTGGGTCAGAACAAATAATGTTTCTGTTTGGGTCGATCGACATTATCAGATCAAGAAACAAATCAGAATCATAACGTGCTCAAAATTTTCTTATTAACAAGACGTTTCAAATGGGACGTGGTGGTGCGAGCTTTGTCGTTCATGAACAATTATGAACAACCATGCCTCTTGATAAGTCATTTGGTTACATGTCAATCCTGCTGGTGGTTGCAACGCTGGTAGTAGCAAGGCAGCGACCGATCGATTTCAAGTGCGAATAACGTGCGGGCAAGGTAGTGGTGCAAGTTACTAAGGGTCATCTGCCCTCGATCCAAATTCTGTGGTGGAAAATTTTGCTCCGGTTTAGGAAGAAAAAAAAATGAACACCACGCAAGGCGAGATCGACCATAATTTCCCTTCTTGATGAAAAGTCTAATCCACAGCCCTCGCTCTAGCCATTCTGGCAGCCCTAGATAAAAGCAAGTTACCATCACGACCTTAATTAATTGCAGGAAATATTGATACTTCGATATGTACATGGCCACCTCGCCTGCAGGAGGAATTACAATCCGTAGAGACGAACGGTACACTCGTACGTATATTTACGACGCATTAGCCAAATACAGTCCAGATACCGTATGTATCTGGTTACCCTGTGCGTAGGCGAGGTATCGATCGAGGCCCTCCTCTCACCGCGCGTACGTACAGTGCATACTTGCCCATGAGATCACATCTCATGAATGGGATGCGCCCCAGGCGTCACGGAGGCAGCGTACGCGCGCTCATCGGCGCCAGCGCGCGCCATCCGCCATGGCCGGACGCATCGATCAGTACCTGCACCAGGCCCCGCCGTCTCCAGCTCGCTCGTACTGTACACGCATACGTCTACGTCATACGATACTCCCGTTTCTTCAAGGCACACATGCAACAGCGCCGTACGCTACGTTGAAACAGCTACGCTACCCGGCCAGGTATACGGACCGCGCCTAGGAAAAACGGGGGCCGAGAATAAAGCAGCACCGGCACCAGCAGCAGAGGCTGCCGCCGCTGATGCTGCTTTCACCACTCACCAACTCCAATTAAGATCGGCCACGGCCGGCCAGCTCTGGTGAGCGATCTTCTTGCCTGCCCCTTGCTCGCAGCTTCTCTCTCTACATCCCTTTCTTCCCCTAGCGAGTCGCAGCTGCAGGCCAAAGAAAAGGGCGTTCGGTCATGGAACCCTAGATGAAAAATACCCCGCCTCCTCCTCCAGCAGCAAACCATAGAGAAGGGCGCGCGTGCGCGCATATATGTGTGTTATCTCCATCACTCCCAAGTAGTCCCAACTCGATCCCCCCAGCCAGCCAGTGTCTGTCCAGCTGCATGCGAGCGAGCGACTGAGAGATAGAGAGGACACGGCGAGCGAGAGAGAGACGACGGCGTCCTTGCTGCGTCCTCTCCCCCGTCCCAAATCCTCTTCCGTGTTCTGCTAGCCGCGTGGCGCCCTGCTGCACAGACAACAGATCGATCATAAAGCAGGAACAAGAAGATGATGAACATACCCGCTGCCGGAAACTCCTGCGATGAGTTCCCCTACGTCTCTCCCAGCCCGCCGCCTCCGTCGCTGCTCCCAATCATGGAGCAGGAGAGCAGCATCCAGAGGGAGCAGCTCGGCTACAACCTGGAGGCCAACTCCCTGGCCCTCCTCCCCCCGTCCAACGCCGCGGCCGCCCACCAAACCACCATCGCCTGCCACGGTGCCCACGACATCCTCCAGTTCTACCCGGCTGCTTCCTCCCACTACCTCGCCGGCGGCGGAAACCCCTACTGCCACCACTTCGGCGGGAGCGCGTACCAGAGCTACTACCAGCAGGCGGCGCAGGCCGCGGCGCCGGAGTACTACTTTCCCACCCTGGTAAGTTCCGCGGAGGAGAACATGGCGAGCTTCGCGGCCACGCAGCTGGGGCTCAACCTCGGTTACCGGACCTACTTCCCGCCGAGAGGGGGGTACACGTACGGCCACCACCCGCCGCGGTGCCAGGCGGAGGGATGCAAGGCCGATCTCTCCAGCGCCAAGCGTTACCACCGCCGCCACAAGGTGTGCGAGCACCACTCCAAGGCGCCGGTCGTCATCACCGCCGGAGGCCTGCACCAGAGATTCTGCCAGCAGTGCAGCAGGTTAGTGGATCCAGCTGTGACCTCCTTCTTTCGATTGGGTTAATTAATTCTCATAGAAAAATCCAGGTAGATCTTGCCTGATCTTCCACGGATGAGAAGTTTGATTGGGGAACGGTCGATTCCTGGAACCTTTAATTGCATTCAGTGATTTCGGAGTTTGATTAATTCAGTTCATTACTACAGAAAAGATCATATGGTCTCTCAATAATTTTGCTCTTCTATATTGTAAAGGATTTATCAGAGGAAGATTTTATTAAAATCAAGCAGAAGTAGAAAACAAAAGGTGGACAATACCACCAACCTCGCCTTATTTCTCTGACTTTTTTCAGTTGCAACTTACTGTCTGAATTAATCCCTTGACAGTTGTTCGATCAACTTGCATTTTCAGCACATTTTATGCCAACTGAAAAAACTAATATTTCTTGAGAGAAAAACCCAGTACCATGTCAATTCTATTGATGCACACATACGGAAAACTACTCCTGTATACTAGTACTAGATGATAAGTTTAACGGAAACATAACAATTAATAACAGTACTACACGTTCTCTGCTGATGTTAAGATGTGCACCATTTACTCTTCACAATATTCTAATCTGCGGTTCTCAAAATTAACTACTAGTATATCTGAACATTGCATTACATAAATGTTTAGCAGATTTAATTTGCAGACATATTGTCATTGAATTGCTTCTCTTCTCCTCTTTCGCTCCTTATTGGCGATACTCCTTCCAATTTATTTCCTTGATTGACTTCTACCCACTTTTCAAGAAGTTACTTCAACAGTGAGAGTCGTATGTACACGTATTGGCCTCTTAAAAGTCACAAACACTGCTCCTTCGTTTCAAAGTATCGAAGACTTTGTACATCCAACGTTCGTACGTACCAGCAGAGAACTCAATTACAACCAAGACCTTCCTTCTCTGATCTCAATGCTCTGCCTCATTGTTTTTTCTTCGGTGTCATGTGTCTGGTAGCAGCCAGCCAGCCAGCTTATATGCACCGGTAGTTCATTTTACCTGCCCTCGCTCACTAGCTACTATCTATGGAGGGCTTTGCGAATTGTACATCTTCTCAGATGGAGCATGCACGTGTGAAGTGTTCGTCAGTTCATTAAGGGTAAACAGGATCTCTCCCAGAATGACTCACCATATTGAGACACACCATATGAGTCAGTTGCAAAAATCCAAGCTGTATGTGGGGAACAACAGTGTAAATATGTGTTTTCCAATGTTATGGGACATCATCAGCGACATATTGGTCCCCAGAATATTTTGTTTTTCAGTTCATGAATATTTGTACAAGAGGAAATCGAGTCCAGCACGTGATGGACCAGCGATTCATCATGCAGCACTAGGAATTACTACTATCTGCCTCACATAGCAAAACAGTGCTAGTACATCACGATCTTGGAAAGAATGGTGTCTAGTACATCATGTCTCCTTCGTTCTCTGATTTCATCTTGGTATTTCATGTGTATGCATGTCTTCACGTAACCCTCCTCGTGATCCAACTTTGTCTTTCAGATTCCATCTGCTCGATGAGTTCGACGATGCCAAGAAGAGCTGCAGGAAGCGCCTTGCGGACCACAACCGCCGCCGCAGGAAGTCCAAGCCATCCGATGCTGATGCCGCAGACAAGAAGAGGGCACAAGCAAACAAAGCAGCTGCTTCTAAAGACAGTACGTCAACGTGATACACTACATGCAACAATTTTTCTACTACTACTTTGACAAGCAATAATCTTCTTGATACCTAGTTATGCACTACAAGGAAACAAATATATATAGTTGACAAAGCTTGTCCATTTCACTGTTAAGTAACGCCATCTTGTTCTCTTCGACCAAACTCTCAACAGAAGTAGGAAGCAGTAGCAAGAGCAACATGGACACTGGAGACGGGTTTACGACACAGATACAGGGAAGTGCACTCTTCTCCAAAGAACAAGATCAAGGCATGGATCTCGGAGAGGTGGTGAAAGAAGCGGTGGATCCGAAGGGGAAGGCGTCTATGCAGCAACAGCATGCAAATCACCACGGCATGAACCACCATGGTTTTCCCTTCCCTACGTCGTCGGGCTCCTGCTTCCCCCAGAGCCAAGCCGTCGCAAGTGATAACACATCAAATATAGCTCAATTGCAAGAACCAAGCTTGGCGTTCCATCAACACCACCAACACAGCAACATCTTGCAGCTTGGACAGGCGATGTTTGATATGGACTTCGACCACTAGAAATATTTTAATAAACTCTCTCTCTCTCTCTCTCTCTCTCTCTCTCTCTCTCTCTCTCTCTCTCTCTCTCTCATGTGTGCACAAGCGGTGAGCCTCAAGCGTTCTCTTTAAATTCTGTGTTAACTACCGTAATTTGGATAATAATGCTTGCCAATCATCATCGACATGACAATTAATTTATTTCTCATTTGTACCGATACTTCTTGCCAGTCGCCACACAAAATATTTGAATTCGCTCATTGGAAGGGCAAGCATCTTTCTGCATCAAATTAACTATTGTTTATATATGCATGGTAATTAGAGAAAGATTCCTAGCTACACTTTTGTTTTAGTACTGCTTAGTGCTAAAACTGCAACTAAAAAGAAATAAATGGCTATTCAACTATAAAGTCATCTCAACATATATTTTTATCACTATTCATCAGATGATAAGGCTATGAAGCTACACCTTTAGGAGCTTATAAGTTTAGTTTTGTACTCTAAGCTATTCAGAAGGTCATGAATCTTTGTGCATAAACCTAGTTTGTTGCCTACAAAAGTTACTACTATTGAGCAGAATATCACTCCCCACTTTCTTAAAACTATTGTAGCCATTGATTTCTAACATCATTTTTTATCATTCGTCTTATTCAAAAAATTAGCTCAATTACGTAAAATTATAAGTCGTGTCTCAAACATCTTTGATGATAAGGCAATTGATAGTAACAAAATATATGAAGTGTATCATACTATTTTGAATAAGACAAATGGTCATATATTATATTAGAATTAAATAGTGACACCATTTTAGGGACGGAGTGAAGTAGGACGCATGGCTGCTTCTAGAATCCTACTGCATGCCCTCTAATTTACATGTTACAGTTCGGAACCAATTTCAGTTTCTATGCTTGCATCATGTGAAACTCAATTTAGTACGTGGCAAAGTGCTTTCGATAAACATGTTTTGCATTTTTGCCGTTGCGCAGGCAACAAAGTTTACTAAATCATCTGGATCGGAGCAACACGTTAATTATAGCTGCCACCGAATTGATATTAGCATTCAAAGAGGTCAGGGGAATCTAAGTACCGCACATAGGTTGGTCCAAGTTCTGTTGGTATATACAGTTCGAGGATGCGACATGTATCTGAAGGTAGCCGGGGTGGACAATATATAGGTACGTAGTACTCCATGTTGTACTCCCAATGTAACTCAGATAATAATCAAGATACGTCTGCATCATGCTATGTTTCCTTTATCTAAAAAAAATGCATGAATTTTTTTACTTGTCAATTTAATCAATAGTTGAGCTCTTCTATAACAACACCAGTAGTCTAGTAAAAACCAGCATGGTTTCCAAATGGTTTTTTATTACTCCAATTAGTATAGGCCAAAGCATGACACTGCATGCACTCTCTGACATGAATTGACCCTGAAGATAAATTTGTGGTCACTCTTACCCCTCACAAAATGAACAAAGAAATACGTTCAATATCGTGTTACTCCAACGTACTCGACATGCATATATACAGTAGATATATAATTGGATAAATCCGAGTTTGTAACAAACGGGCACACACTGTGCCTTTTTCTTTGAACAGGTGAGGATCGGCGAGAATGAAGTTATAAGGGCCAATGCTTCTAATTCTGAAATACGCATGGCATGACACATCAATCATCAGTTCACGCTATCAACTAACTGAAAGCTAGTGAGATCAGAGAACTGGATGGATCTACAGTTGGAACCGAACCCTCTTGGTTTGGCCCATCCATCATCAACCTAATCGTGGAAATATGTCCATGATCGAATGCAGCCTTAACAAGTTACGGCACCGGTGGTTGAGAGTTGACGTGCATGCAACGAACCCCCGGGTGACTTAATGCCCCATCTATCGATTGGCTTCGCTGCTTGCTCGTTAAGTGAGACTGATCCAGAAAGCTAGTAAGAACCATTCAATGTTGGCACAGCGATACTACCTGGCTCTGCGCGCAGCACAACACTTGAAATTCTGGCGATTTTGAATTACGCCACATAAATCATAAATTTTTGAAGTACGTGTTACGACATGTGTGTATAGTATCTGTACCGGCTTACGGTGCTTGCAGGTAGCTAAACATTACTGCTCCTATGGTTGTATGCATGATTATTAGTGGTGAGAATTATATTGTCTGTTAGTCGTCAGCTACGTACGGTTACTGCATTTGCAAGGCAGGTTTCTTCCGGCCAGATACATAGGAGCTCCATGCAGCTATATCTCTAGGTACTGATTATGTTAACCTGCTTGGAATTAAGCCATCTAACCAAGGACGTGTCGGCAGTACGCGTACGTGATCCGGCAATTCCTGTGTCACTGTTCCGAGGAAGGTGATCGATAGACCTTCCGTCCGGCACATGGTCATTATTTTTTGCATGTACGAGTCAGGAGATCCAGCCAAGGTTAAAAGTAAATGGTCGATAAACTTAGGCGCTCCGAGTTCGATAAAGACATGGAGAACATTGTTAGCTGTTTCATTTCCATGAGTTGGCGCCCATCGTTTCCGTACGATAACGAGAAATAGAAATTAATCGTTCGATGTCTTCTCGTTCTCCCCTCTTCAATTCCCATGAATTAACTTGGGTCACATATGGTTTTGGCTGACGGATCGAAATCCTCTGCATTAGTCGATGGGTTAATGACATGTAAAATCGGACCTATATATCATTGACTGTCAATGCATCCACACTAATGCAAAGGATCCGCCCCTGGCTGACCATGCTGGAACTAAATTTATCGGGCCGGGATTAATTGGATCTGGTTTCATTCGTGACTGTCCCAGACCGTGCAAATAATGGGCCACAGCCCAAAATAATGGGCTCCAGTCTGTTTCACAGGTCTGCGGCCGAATGCATTCACAAAACGGGCCGCTACAGACGGATTTGCAGGCCTTTACAACTCGAAAGGCGGGACTGGGTGGATTCGACGTCAGCTGACGGGCCTTCCAACTGTCTCGCAGGCCCACCACTCAAAGGCCCGTTAAGAATACTTCATTCTGGCCCTGTCGGCCACTGCACCGCAGCCCAGAATGCACTATCTGGGCCGAAACATTCGCTGATTCCGTTGAGAAAAAATATATATACTGCGCTGCCGCACAATTTGGGATCCAGTCATCCAGCAGGAAAGGTACCCTGGACACGAACGTTTCATTCATCACTTCAAACGCGCAGGAGTGACCATGTCAGCCGCAACATCCATTAGATCAGAATTTATAAAGCAGTAGTGCATCTGATGAATTCCTATCAGTGAATCATTGCCGCCGCTGAAAAGAATGGCTAATTCATCCAATTCAATGCCACCACCAAACCAAACGTCCAGTGTACTCTATAAACAAGAAAACGGTCACGACTCACGCCAACCGAACCCGAACCCAAACCCAATGCATGTCTTCGATGACGAACCTAAGCTAATCAATCAAGAACCCAGCTCGCAGCTACTACTAACGCCCTAACAAACAAGACCGTCGTCACAACGCAAACACGCAAGCTAACAACTAGTTGACGGCGGTGCATACGCGGCGCACCTCGCCGTCGCTTCCGGTCTTGAGCCCGATCCTGCCGAGCTTGGCCATGGCGGCGACGAATGCCTCCTGGAAGGCGGTGGTGTTGGCGGCGAAGAGGTTGACGGTGGGTCGGGAGCGGCGGTCGGTGAAGAGCACCTGGTCGGAGGCGAGCAGGCCCTTGTTGTAGCGCAGGTTGTTGAAGTAGGCGTTGTCGAAGACGCGCGGCGTCGACGCGTCCAGCATCGCGATCGCCGTCGGGCTGTAGTTGACGGGGCACACGCGCCGCAGCGAGCGAAGGTACTCCAGGTTCATCGGCGGGTTCCACGACAGCCGCTGCTTGAACGTGTAGATCCGGCGGACGAACTTGTCGCAGTGGGTCACGCCGATCGTGTGCGCGCCTGCAAGTTGAAGTGTCCGTTGCACGCGTGTTTTTTCATTAGCAAAACGTAATCACATTCATTTTGCAAATGGTTCTGATTATATATATTTCATGCTGCTGCTAGTGCTCGGTTAATTCTGCATCGACGACAAACTTGGGTGGCTCAGTCAAAAGTGACTGCTAAACATGGAAAACCAACACAAGGTTGCGTGACTTTTCGAAAACAACAGGGGAAGACAGTATAGAATACTGAACCCACTTTGTCCTCTGTTCCCAACATGGGGAGGGTACCTCACGTGAACTGCAGGCAGATGCCACGAGGAAGAAAGATGCTTACGACCGAGCCACTTGATAAGCAAACGGTACTACTCCTACTAACGAGACACATTCCTAATTCCCGAGTAGAGTACGGTTAATCTGCAAGATAGCTTAGGTTGTCATCTCGCAAGACTGGTCGTGCTGTAAATTTCCCATTTCAACAATGATCGAAAAAAACACAAAATACTTAAAGTGGAGTGAGTAGAGCAAGGAGGAATACGGAGACGCACCTGAGAGCGCGATCATGTCCGTCTGCGTGAGCCCGTTCTGCGCGAACAAGGCGTTGAGCTGGTCGAGGTTGAATCCAGGCCCCGGGAGGACGTGCTTCACGATGGCTCGGTTGAACGTCTTGCCGTCCAGCCGCCCCAGCTCCACGGCGTAGTTTGGCCCGCCCAGCTGACACAAGAGAGTAGGGGAGTATCATCACCACCAGTGACCAATGGTCCAATGCAATGCAGGATGAGTTTTCGACCGGCATCACGCTGAGGCTGGCGTGGGCGCTTTCCACTTTCTTCTCCAGAGCCTGTCTGTGAGCTATACAGTATCCGCAGTGGAAATTTTGTCCCCCGCCACCGCTGCCGGCCCGGCGCTCAGACGGGACGACGGACCCTGCGTTTGCAGCGTCACGGACCTAGATGGATGGACGAGGCTCCTCTCGTCACGGGCAAGCTCCAACCCCACACCCCGGCCTACCAGTCACTCATGTCATGTCCCTATCGCGAGATTCCACGCAGCATAGAGCACAACGCCCGTAGTTTCGGAAGCCGGGAAAGGCGCGGGCCATCCGGCGCGTGCTACTCCTTCGCTCTGTACGAATTGCCATTGTGCAACGGCGTGCCGAGAGCGAAGCGCGGACGCCGCGGAACAGAGCAGAGAGAGCTGCACCACCCAACGTAGCACCGGCAACGCGCCGAGCGGGTGGCGCCGCGAGGCTGGTATCCGGCAGCGGGCCAGCGGCTGACACGCTTCACATGCCTCCCTCCTTTCCGTTCCGCCCCTCCATGTGGTAGTGGCGGTGGGTATTTTTGCGTATTCTCGTTCTCTAAAATATATATGTTAGTGGCTCTTGTGAATCAATAATATTTTTTTCGCTGTTTAACAATAATCTATCCACTAAACTCACTGGACAAACGGTTACTTCCGTAACAACCCGCAAAAACTTACAATATTATTATATTTCTTCTATTTTTAATAATTTGTATGAAAGAATTTACTATTGCTTAAAATATTCTTCATCAAATTTTAATGAATTTTGTTAAAATTTTATAGTGTGGATGCGATGTTTTAATTTTAAAATCTTACTTAAACTTACGCATATAGGTAGAATAAGTTAAAAGTATGACTTTAATGCGTGTTTGACAGAGCTCTCAGCAGTTCTCGATTCTCAGTCAAAATCAGGGAAGCTTTGCCAAACACTATTTTTTAACGAGAAGTGATTTTTGTCTGGTTTTATCGAGTGATTCTCTAAAATGAACTAAAAGGCTGAGAGCTAGAAAAAATAGCTTCTCCTGATTATGTATGTAAAGTAATTCTCGGTCTTGATTCTAATAATTTACTCCAGAGAATACTTTCAGCCATCAGAATCACTTAAAAAAAATCAGAAGTGAATCTAAAAAATCAAGAGCCGGTAACACTGTCAAAAGACTTTAAGTCACTAATATTTTAAATTAAGTGTATAAGTAATAATAGAATGATAAATTATTAGTTGAGTGAGTAAATTATTAAATTTTCGTAATTACCGTATATTTTCTTTGTAATGAATGATACGGGCTCGCGGGTTACTTATAAAACTCGTATATTTAATTCGCGCATCTCGCGAAAAACGTAACGCCCCGCCTGCAACTTACCATGTGGACATGAGCCATTGAGAACTGGAGACGGCGCGCGTCGAAAAAGTTACTGGCACGCAGGCTTGAAACAGTGCCCGCGGTCCCGTTCCCGCCTGTCGCCAGAACAGACCGGCATGGTGGACCTTACCTAGCTCTCGACACGGCCGTGACCTAAACCGGGGATGGAACGACCACGGGAGTCTGAAGTGAACAGAGCATGCCTGCTGTCTACCGGCACGGGTCCGGGGGTGCCCTGGCCGCTGACGATGCCTACCGCGACAGCCATCGTTCGGGGTGCATGCACCTTGCACCGTATCCTACTCCTACCGCGTTGCGGTGTGAACTTGCTCGGCAGGGAGAGCGTAAGTACCAGGGAGACGACGTCGCGGGCGGCCATGGCAAGGATGTCCGCGCAGGAGACCTTGCCGGCGCAGCCGGGGAGCGCCTCCACGGCCGCCTTGGCCTTGTTGATGGCGTCCACTGCGTCAGGGGACAGAGTGGCGTCCGCGCCGCTGTGGCTCTCGTCGTCCCCATTCGGCGCCATCAGCATCACGGACGCGTCGCAACCCTGCACGTACAGGCACAGCAACGACGGTGAAATCATCGTGCAAGATCAACAATGCTGGTGAAGAATTAACCACCAGCCGGACATGTACGCGCTTTATTAGTATTTTACCCTGACGAAGCAGTCGTGGAAGAAGAGGCGCAGCGTGCCGGGGCCGACGGCGAAGCTCTGCTGGAGCCGCTGCGAGATGACGGACCGCACGGTGGACTCCGCGCTGGGGCACGAGCTGGCGTAGTAGTTCTGCCGCAGCTGCGCGCTCGACATGATCGCGGCACCCACGGCGCTCGACATGATCGCGGCCACCGCGAGCAGCAACAGGACGCCGCCATTGCTGCCGCCGCGGGCTCTCGCCATTGCCTCCTCTTCTTCCACGGTCTGGATTACTAGTTGTGGGATTGAGAATGCGTGTGGCTGATGACACAGGCAAGCACTAGCGTGCGTCTGCGGCGGGCTCGGGAGCGAGGAGTACAACGCTGCAGATAGCCGTGGATATATACTGGAGTACTCCTAGTAGGACTGTAGGACGTTATGGCCTGCAACTTGCAAATGCGCGCGCAAGCGAAGCGAGCCAGGGAGAAGAAGCCGGGAACATTACGGCGGCATCGAGACAGCCATAAACAGTATCGATCGATGGCTCGTTGCAGATGGGTGGGGTGGGACGCCTTTTTCCTTTTCCAGTTACCGATGACCGTTTTTTACGCATGCAGGGACCAATCAGAGACGTTCAGACAGACATGGTGCAGAGATGATTTTTAGCTCAAGTTAGGATAGAAATTACCGTGGCACAAATAAACACAAAGCCTCGGTGCTGTGTAGCATGGAAGGGTTTATATGATTATTGCTGAACCGGGAGTCGTGATACAGGAACCTCGGAGGACGGCGACACCGTGCGCATGCACCGCCGTGTCTAGCGAGCCGAGGAGCTGCGTCTTCGTCGTGCTGTTAGTAGTGCCCTGCAGCTAGCTGCTGCTACCAGCCAAAGCTCGGTCACATGGCCTGGTTGCGTCCAACTCGTGGCTACCCGGCCAGCACCCATATGGGCACGCATGGTGGCGAGGCCGCGCTCCGCTTCCCTGTCCTGTCCTCTTCTACCCAGCCCGACGAGAGCGAGATTCACGGACATGCCGCAGAGAAACGCGGACGCTTTCCGCTGCTGCGACCTGCTTGTCAGGATCACCATCTGTGACCCCGTTGTGGCTATCTGCTTGGAGTGTTATCCTGGTTCAGCTAACTAACCATTCCGATTCAGGCCATTAAGGATCTACATCTACTCCACATGGTTAATCCATTTCCACCCATCAACCATTGTTGTCAGTTGATGATGTGATGTGCCTGCTTGCTTCAGAAGAGGCGTCAATCCCTTGGGACCAGATGTAGGAAAGCAAATTCAGGTAAGGACTGCCATCAGCATTCAGCGAAAGATCCCACAGGCCACAGCTCGTGGAACTATTGTTCGTGCATTCCTGATATGACCGATGTCACCCAAACTTACTGGCATGCTTGGAGCATGGTATGGCTTATCTGCTTTGTCCCTAACCATTTCTATCAGCTGTGGCGTTTTTGGCTCGTGCTGCAGTAAATCTAGCTATGGAAGTAGTAGAAGTGCAGTGCAGTTACACTAACCCACTGAATCAGGGTATACTTTACCCTCCAACTGACGCATCGGAATTAGAAAACAAACCCCTGGTCTGAGTGTTTTCAGACGACCAACATGCAGCCCAACTGGTGCAGAGCGAGTTGTTATATCTCGGGGAAACGGGTAGCGTTTGCAGCTACTACTACGTTGGAGACACAAATGTTACTGTACCCGGGAAGCAACTTGACAGTATTGTCACTACTACTATGTAAAACCCCCCGAGTAGTGGAGCGCGTCGGGCATGCTGTTTTGTAGTGTTTTGAGCAGGCGCTTATGTTATGCCTCCTTGACCCGCCATCAGATCAGGGAAAAAGCGAATACGAGGGATTTTGGACATTTCTGCCGGAATCATCTTGTGGCAACAACTCTGGCATCCATGCCTTTTACAGTAGTCCTACTCCTTGGACTGTTTCTTCACTCTACTATACGTATTTGAGTGACTCTCTCGAAACTGAAATTGTTTAATTTTGCAGTAACATGACAGAAAAACTTTTTTACCTCATGATACGACTGTGACCAGGTCAAGGACCTCAAGGTGCCTACTGTTACTGCTCTGTAACATGTGTCTTGAAACTACACAGAAAACTGTAAACTGCTCTGTATTGTGAAAGAGAGCGGGATTCAGCAGCGGAATAAACAACGTCCATGGAATAGTTCCTCCCCACATTAACGCCGTAAAACAAGGTAAAGGTGCGCTCCTTCAATCGCGGAGGAAACCTAGCATCCGCGTTGATCAGGAATTTGCAGGAAAGGAACAGCTCCATACCATCGTTTTTTTTTAAAAAAAAAAAACTACATTCACATAGAGCTCGTCAGCAGAGAGGTAGTAGATGGCACAACCATTTCCGAAGATCAATTATTGTGGCACCCAGCTCTATGCGTCATGATGATTTCAGTGATCGCTTGGAAAAATGGAAACGTGGGACGTCGCATCGTTACATTGTTCTGGTAAATTTGGGACTAATAGATTTTGCGTGCCGATGCTAAGCTGTTATTTGAAATAGAGGTATCGTAATGCTAATGCGATCCGGCTCTCAGGATGAGCATGTAATCACAAAAGGCAACAGCAAACAAGAATAATACTGAGCAGTTTTATAAATTGCATGGGTGTCAATGGAACAGAGGAAGAACCAAAAAAAATCCATCCATTCGCGTGGTTCCCTTCATTCACGGAGGAAAATATGCGCTAGCAGCTGCTGCAGCTCACGATGCGAGTCGTGTGAACTGTGAAGATGCATATAGCAATGAACTACTCTAGCTGGATAGCTACTGTAACATTCAGAAACGTCAAGCCACTGTGTATCAAGAAACAAGGAGTGACTTTTTTCTTCTGGTTTCTGAATCTTCCAAAGGACACATCTGCAGGTTGCATATGCTGCATACATTTTGGTTATAGATAGATGACAAATCTCCTTTTTTTGCTTTGTGCATCTACTTTTTCCTTCGGTAGATTTTCTTCAGAAAGGATTTCAGGATCGCCTGAACCTCCCGGTCTTTCTGTGCTTCAATAGACGTGACCAAGTGCTTGAAAGCTCGATCTTCAAACTCGGAGAAGATATCCTGGGGCACCATTGCAGTAAGTAGGGTGAAATCAAACGCTGCATAGAAAACTTTACTGCTGCTGCTAATACGTCAGTGTGTGCTGATGGACATATTGATGCAGTTGATACTGATCTTCGTAATGTGCTTGAGGGTGTAAAATGGACTTCCTTCACATATAGGAGTATACCTTTAAATCAAGCGCCGTATAAATATTCTTCACTCTGGAAACAGAAGCTGAATCCGTCTTCCCGTAATAATTCTGACAATGCATATATGCAAGTTGTTAGCACCATGTCTACATATCTGATAGATCTTTAAATATTCCTTACATGGAGTGCTTCAATCTGTTTGCGATCAGCATGGCCAAGAGCTTGTACGATTAACCAGGAACACTTGTGATCTTCAATGTCAGTTCCAATCTACAACGCAGAAGGTAGAGCAGAAGGGCACTACATATATTGATATCATCTTGTCCGATAAAACGAGTTTCCAAATAAATAGCTAGACATCTATTATACCTTGCCTATGGTGTTGGGATCAGCAAAGCAGTCCAGATAATCATCCTGAAAAAGGTTTTGGAATTGTCAGCGGAGAACTAAAGCCAGCAGGGTTAATCTTTTTAACAAAATATTTGAATGAGGATAGTGTTTCGTTAGACATAGATTTACCTGTGCTTGAAAGTATATGCCCATTTCAACAAGTATGTCCTTTAATCCACTGAAGTTTTCCAGCTTTGAACCAGTCAACAACAACGCGCATGCCACCTCATTATCCATAGTAGAAAAAAAAAAGGTGAATAATTAACACAGTTCGCAAAGCATGCAGACGATCAAGATTGTAGTGCAACTATGTTCAACACTCTCATGTACAAATAGTTCCACAACCTAAAAGACTACCCTTTTTTCTTCAGAATTTCAACAGAAAGGCATTTCTGATAAATCTAAGTCCTTCAGATTTTCGGACTTACTGGGAGGTAAAAGGAGTAGTAGGAGGTCTTATACTTCACAATACGGCGATACCTGCACAGCAAAATTAAAAATATATTAACAGAGGAGAGGATGTATTAATTATTAACTACTACTTGGGTGAGTAACATACCCTTCAATACTGTATTTTGCAAGATTATTATCCGCCCCATCACGGGTGCTAATCAGATCAAGCATCTGTCCTAGAGAGGTCTGCAGCGCTATCTGAACAAAGATATTCAAAAGCGTTACTATTTCATCTAATGATACGGAATCAGTCAATTCCTTCCTCAGTGGTACTTTATAAGGAGGCTGACCTCGCTCCATAAATCGCAGATATCAGCGTAGTAAGACTTTTCTCTAAAATACTTTTTGAACAAACGTGAGATGTGACATTTCAATAGAATACCGTCATTTATACCCCTAAGACCAACCTGCGATCAACAAGTGAACTTGACCGTTCTTTATAGTACTCTCTCTGGTTTTAAATTATTAATACTGTTGACTTTTAACATCAACTTTAACTATTTACTTTATTCAAAAAATTTGTTCAAATATGTAAAATTATTAGTCGTGATTTAAATTTTATTAATAATAAATCAAATAATAACAAAATTTTAAACATTTAAATAATTTTTTTTGAATAAAATGAACGGTCAAAGTCGATGTTAAAAGTCAACGGTGTCAATAATTTAAAACCGAAGAGAGTAGTAAATAAAAATGGTATGTTTGTTGAAATGATAGTAAATTCAGATACATAGATTGAAGAAAAAACATAAAAAGTTGGGGTGTAGTTTGAGAACCTCTGGTCGCTTGTACCAACATATCTGATCTCTCCTTGTATGTGAATCGTCCATGATATCATCAAGCACTAACGCACATGCTTGAAACTGTAATTTTTTTTGCATAACAAAATAATCAATTATAAATCTCACGTTCTATATTTTGAACGAAGTGAATTTATTCAGAACCAGAAGGATCAAGGGAAACATTATTACCCACTCAACGCACCAACCAAGAACGCAAGCTAGAAAGAATTCATCTTCAGTAACCTCGCTTCCTTCTTTCAGTAGCAAGAAACTGTCGATCACTGACAGCCCTCGGTTCAACTTCCCTTCAGAGAGAGAAGGTCAACGTGTAAACATTGTTTTAGGAGTATGATTTAAAATGATACTCAAAATTTTGCAACAGGATACAGGGCCTGGAGCTGAATCCCGATGCATGCCTCCTCACCTCCTGGCACGTTGTAGTCGATCATCTGAGAAAAATGATGTTACAATAAATCGTTAGTTCAAATCAATCTGAAACTAAGGAATCAAACAAAAAAACTCTATATGTTTGATATTTGGATCATGGGAAATTTTCGATCCGTGCTTATTTTGTCTTTTTTATTTGGAAACGCAGTTTTATTAGGACCGTGACAGTGACAGGAACACGACTTTTATTTAGGGACCGTTCATGGCCCAAGAGAAATCAATATGGGCTAAGAATGTTAGTTTTAACATGGGCTACTTCCTTCGTCAGCTCATTGGGCCAAATGAGGAAAAACGGCCTTCAAGATGACTTGGGCCGGAATTGCCGTTCGCCGTTGCGTGGAAACGGGCTGGGCTCTTCACGACAACCGAGAGGGCCAGAAAGAAGCGCACCCGCAAATCTGGGCTAGGGTGAAGAAAACAAGGAGTACTTCCTTGACACTTGTGTATATTTTTCTAAAATACTTCGTTCGATCGGATCCTTTGGAAACAAAGCAACTACAAGCACGTTCACGTACCTGGGCGAGCCAGCGCTTGGCCTCGTCAGTGAGCTCGCACGAGTCGTCGGAGACCAGTTCGTCCCGGAGGCGCTCATACGCCCGGACGAACCTCTCGCGGTAGTCGTCGACGCCCTCAGGACTACCCCGGTGCCGCTCCCTTATTTGCCTCTCGTAGCATCTCGTCGGCAGCGGTGGCGCGCCGTCGTGCAGGAGGAGCTTCTCCTCGAGCTCGCGGTCGAGGGTGCCGCCGCCGGACGCCATGTTCGTCTCGACTCTGCGGACCCGTTGCCAGCGGACTGGGAATAGGTGTTGATCGATGATGGCCACCACAAGCAAGCCCGGTCGCCAATATTTATACACGCGAGCGAGCGATGTGCAGCGCGATATCCTCATGTGCATGCATGGAGGGCGCGCATGTCCTGACGAAGCTGATCATCGATGACGCCAGAGATAATTCAGCGCCATTATATTTACGGGAAGCCGGTGGTTGGAGCGATGCAAGACACATCTTAAATTTATGGTAAAATCGAGGTGTTTCTTATACTCTCTTTCAGATTCAAGATTTATTCATAAAAGAGTGACATTATCATCTGCCAGCATAGGAGTAATACTCTACTCGTAGTTCCTTTCTAGACTATAGTATACTGCCTCCGGTCCCTATTTTTTTTGATGTTTTGGATAACGACACGGTATACAAAATACAACTTTAGCTTTTATTTTTTTCATAAATTTTTATTTAAAAGTGACATATGTATATTTTTATGAAAGAATTTTGAAAGATAAATCTATCCATATAGTTTTCACATTTTTAAATTTAAACACTTTAAAGTTATTTATAATTTATATTTCCAAAGTTTGACTCAACACATATTCAAAACATCGAGAATGTCCTAAACATCAAGAATGTCCTAGAGAGAGTACTCTCTCCTCTTTTTTTTATCTGTAATTTGAATCGAATCATTGTTTTATACTCTCTCCGTCTCAAATTATAAGTCATTCTAAACTCAACAACTTTTTCTAAATTATAAGTCCTTCTCACTTTCTAATACACTTTCTCTCTTTTCAATACTTTTCTATCTCTATCTTTTTTCTCCTCGTTTTCAGTACATCCCACTTTTTTCACTTTTTTTAATTTCCGCGCCCTTCGCTAAAACGCCATATAATATGGGAGAGAGGGAGTAACTAACATGTCTATACATACCTCCTACATTCACGAATATAAACTATTTTCACTTTTTAATGCACTTTTCTCTCCTTCTAATAAATCTTTATCTCTATCTCGCATCCTCTATTTTTTGTGTACCATTCTTTTTCATTTTTTCTTAATTCCTGTGAACAAAGAACACACTGAAATAACTAGTTTTCCAAGAACATCGCGTCCTTTCTTAGCGCCCTTTAAAACCAGCTTTCCGACAGAGATGCTTGCCTTGAGACAGTTTCAATCGAGTCAAGCTAAATAACTTTGCACATGTTGTCATAGCATGCACGTAATTAGATTGAGATTGAGATCCTGGCCGGGACCAAGCATCGATCAAGCGGCTTTCATGGCATGCACGGCGGTCAGCTCCGTTCCAAGGCAAGAGGCCAGCCAAGGAGCGAGACTGTTGCCCCTGCAGACGCGGGCCGCGGCATCAGGGATCAGTGGCGAGTTTGCCACGGCGCCCCTGCCTCGCCATGGCAGGCCAGGCCCCTCGAATGCGTCATGAAAGTCGGAAATAAATTCCAACCTAATATGCTGCCATTGATCGATCCAGGTGTCTAAGTTTCTTGCATGCGAGCGCGGCCGGGGCCGGCTACTCCACTGCTTTTGTGCTCGCCAACTATAGCATGTACAGTTTACGGTTGGGACTGCTCAGTTTACGGTGGTTTAGGCACGGATGCCTAAAAAAGAAAAAATCAGCATTATTTACACTCACGTAATGTAAATTGGGCATATAATAAATGAGCTTTTGTAAAAAAAAAAAATGGTGGGTCTGAGTAAAAGTAAATTTGAATCGTCATACGTTTTTTAGAGCTCCCAGCTTCTGATTCTTCGGATTCACTTTAGATTCTTCTGTGAAGTGATTATGTGAGCCAAAGCAATTCACTTTGATTCTCTACAATAAACTCTTCAAATCAGAACAGAAAATTATTTCACAGAATTAAAAGAATGTACTTTTTTTCGCCTCCCAGTCTTTAATTCATTTCAGAGAATCACTTCACAGAATCAGACAAGAATCGCTTCTTCTTCTGGTAAGAAACAGTGTTTAACAGAGCTACTCTGATTCTGTCTGAGAATCAAGAGCTGATAACTCTGCTAAAAATGTATTTAATCTGTTAAATCCAACGACTCAAATGTAACGTGTATTTGATGCCGAGAAAAATTGTTTATGCCTTCACCAATTTTGAATCTTCACTACTAGTACTATCTACTACTAGGCGCGTGATCATCCTGCCTGCTTGTGTTTCGACAGTGGAGTCTTCGTTCGCAACCGTAGTTCTGTCCCGCGTTCAATGACCGGCCAATCCAAGGAACGCGTCATCACAGTAGCACATCAAGCTCTGCCCTGAACTTCTTAAGACAAACACAGGCGCATCACTGACGTACTGATAATGATCAGGAAAAACTTTATGTTTGGATCTCCTTTTTTTCTTAATTTGATATAAAAAATTCTTATAAATTCGATTAATTTTAATAATATAAGACTCGAATTTTAAATTCGTAATTTAAAAAATTATAATATATTTTTTATATTCATAAAGTCGATTAACTTTAACGGTGAAGAGGCCTGCCGGCCGGCCGTCGAGTTCTTCGGCTCCGACCGCGCGCAACAACGACGTGAACGTCGAGTGATGAGCGACGCGAGTCGCCGAGCGAGCACCACACCTGCGGATGCGGCTAAGCATAACTGGCCGGCGCGCACGGTCAAGCAAAAATCATCGCGGGCGGGGTTGGGGTCGCCGTCGGCGTCGCGCTGATTGGATTCGACGCGATCATCTCACATCTCATCCGATGGCGTGGCGCGAGTCGGGCTGCGTCAGCGCACCGCAACACCAGCAGCCGTCTTATCGGACTGGATCTTCCGATCGGACTTGGGATCGCAGCCAAATTCTCATCGTTATCATCCGGGTCAGTTACCCCTCCTGCAACGATGAAACTGGTTATTCGATCTGGAGCAAGTGGATGGATTTGGCATCTTTCTTCAGTATTTTTCTCAGGATCATCGACGAAGCGCGACTGCACATGTCGGCATCTGTCAGCGTACGTTGTTCACCGCTGTTGAAGCCGCCCTGCGCTCCTAAAAACAACTTTGAAAGAGACTTTCCATCGCCGGACACCAGCGGCTTCTGCTTGGGGCTGGTGGTGTTTCAGAATGTACTCCCGCTTTATCAGGATGCACTTGCTGGTGCAGCATGGAAAATAGTACGCTATGCGGTTTAAATTTTTTTTAATAAAATAAATAATTAAAATTGATATTAAAAATTAACAATGTTAATGATTTAAAATCGAAGTGTGCCGGTACACCGACAGATACGTGTGGATGGATATCATACGTAAAGCGACCAGTGGAAGGAGCACTGCCTTTAGGATGGATGGAGGATCACTTTTTTTGATTTAGCAGTCAGTGAAAGCCTGAAAAGGTACGTCAGATGATCAGAGTGAACCAGCGACTCAGCGAGCGATAGATAGCAAGAGCAAGAGGCGAAGAAATCGGATCCTTTCCTCTTAGCGGAGACGAAGCAAGAAGAGCGCAGTGGTGTGGTTTGGGCGGGGGACCAAAGTCGCGACAGATCGCGATCAGAAAAAGGCGTCTTTCGGCGATTATTAACTATTTAAGCGTCACCCAGAGTGAACGGACGCTGTCCAGAAACTCCCCAATTCCCTCTCTCTCTCTCTCTCTCTCTCCACTGCTCGGCACTGTTCGTTGCGGGCGGACGGAAGGACATGTCGGCCGCGGCTTCGTCGGCCGGTGACGAGAAGGGCGCCGCGCCGCCGCCGCAGCCGCCGGAGCTGGTGCCTGTGGAGCAACGCAAGGGCGTGAACGGGCTCGACAAGGTCGTTCTCCGCGAGGTCCGGGGATGCTCCGCCGAGGTACCATAGCATATATCCTCCGTTCCCACCCTTTCCCTGTCTCTACCACCTGGGTCAGATCCTGGCGCGGATCCATGCTGCCTGACATGGCGCTGTGTGTTATGGAGCCTACTTCTCCCAGTCTGAGTCTGTCTCCAGTTCTGAATTCTGATCACGTGCCTTCTAAGAAGCCGCTGCTGCAAATCGGTGATCCCAAATCCAGGACAGTTCGAAACGAAGCAGACGATGCGATCGGTCATGTTATTTCTGTAATTCTTGATCATGGAGGCTTTGTTATGCGAGCAAAACCGTTTCATGATTTCCTTGTGCTTGGGAAGAAAAGAAGGCTCGGCGTATCCTAAGAGCATATTCAGAAATGGATGGGAGTGGCTAAGAGCCTTAAGATGCTCATCAGACCACCATTTTTTTTTTCTCGAACACTTCAGACCACCATTACCAGTTGTCGAAATACAATGCCTGTTCTGTAGGTCCAAAAATTGTGGAGAAACACGGTTTGTTTATTGATGATTTGATTTCGGTGGAACAAACTCAACTTACAAGGGCTGTTAGTTTGGTTAACTGATAGTAAAACTGCAGAATAATGACCACTAAAGTTCAGAATTAGAAGATGTAAAACATGTGTTGTGCTTTTGTATGCTCATTTGGGCATTTGGCCTGCTTCTCTGTCATGATGTAACCTTCTGCTCAAGCGTAGCCATAATCATCGAATCGATATGCAGAAAACAACTGATGCAGATAGAATGTGTTATCCTATGTGTTTGATATTAGTCAGAATCACCTTTTTGGTTGTTCCAGCTTCCAGCCTTGCTGAAGCATCAACCCTAACCTTGCCAAAGTTGTCGTGCCAATCATTGCGTTTGTTATTGTAAAACATGATTTCCATTTGGGGGGCACTGGAAAAAAACAGCACTGAAACAGAACAACATATTATTGGAAACTGCACACACAATTATATGCACTCAGTTTATTTGACATCTATGCCACCATGAGCTTTGTTTTTTCAATTTCTTCTTGTACAAACACAGTCATTTAATAATCATGTGTTTCATTTCATTTAGGTGTACCTGTATGGTGGACATGTAACATCATGGAAAGATGAGCATGGGGAGGAGTTGCTTTTTGTTAGTAATAAGGTGCTCTCTCTCTCTCTCTCTCTCTCTCTCTCTCATGTGAATACATGCAAGTGCCACCAAAACTTCCATTATTGTATCGATTGTAGCAATTGCGTGTTTCAGATTGGATTGATAAAACTGTTGAAACTTGACTTTTGGCATGACTGTAAATACCCTTAATTTATTCCAAACAGTATATTTCACTGATCTCAGATTAATGTCCTCAGCTGTTCAGTCCATCAAACCTTAGTACGGTATTTGGCCTGTCATGGTTTAAGGATCACCACATACTTGCTAACAAGCACATAGCTTTTGTGAAAAGTTCTTTTTTTTTCATTTGGATACTAGGAAGGAAATAGTTTCTGCTGCTAATAATTTCTATCTTGAGTTATGGCCGACATTTTAATTCAGTAAGTCGATACAATCAGTATGACAACTTTTCACTTTAGTCTTGTCATACTACTTTTACTTTCTATAATCATTTGCCAGATATTGTCGCAATCTATTGCTACGAATACTTCTTTGATGCTCTTTTGCACTTGTTGACATTTAATAATACATCAACCTATCTATCTGCTGATCACGAGTTTCATTTTCTTCTTGATTGCTTACCATTTGGTTGTTGCTATCACTGTTTATCAGGCTATTTTCAAACCTCCTAAAGCCATACGTGGAGGAATACCAATCTGCTTTCCGCAGGTAAAGCCAATCTCCTTCCCACCACCTTTTTGCTTCTCCATATCTTCTACTTTGTGAGTCTTAATTTTTATAGTACTTCCTAGTGTGTTTTATATCTAGCATACCCCCAACTTATTTGGGACTAAAAGGCTTTGTTGTTGTTCCTTGTGTAGTTTTCCAACTTTGGAAATCTGGAACAACATGGATTTGCAAGGACTAGATCCTGGACCATTGATACTGATCCACCACCATTTCCAGTGCCAACCTCTAATAGAGCTTATGTTGACTTAATCCTTAAACCCACAGATGAAGATTTGAAGATCTGGCCTCATAGGTGATCTTATTATTACTTACTGAGAATGATTTAATTCTCTTGTAGAATATTCAGATTGCTTATTCTGTACTTGTTTGCAACTTTGTTTACAAGAGAATGCATGTACAAGCGCCTGTGGGTTCATACGTATATTGTATTGCAGTTTTGAATACCGTCTGAGGGTTGCACTTGGTCCCGGTGGTGATCTGATGCTTACTTCACGCATAAGAAATACTAATGCAGAAGGAAAGCCATTTTCTTTTACCTTCGCGTACCACACATACTTTTCGATTTCTGATATCAGGTATGTTTGTTCAGCTCTAACCATGGTCTCTATTCTTGAAATATTCAATTTGTCGGTATATTTTTTTGAAGTATTCTTGGAGCAGCATATTCCCTTTATCCCCATTCTGAATCCCCTTTGTCCTGACTCTGTTATTAACTCACTACAATTGTTCTAACTCTGAACTCCTTGTAGAATTTATTTTTTTAGTATACATAAATATTTGGTTCACTACATGACTTCAAGGTAATATTTCAGTGAGGTACGAGTAGAAGGCCTGGAAACTCTGGATTACCTAGACAACTTACAGGACAGGGCACGTTTCACTGAACAAGGAGATGCAATTGTTTTCGAATCTGAAGTGCGTTAGCAAAGCATTTCTAATCACACACATTTATCCACTTTCCATGATTAATTTTTTATATAATTTTACAGCTTGATAGAATATATCTTGGAACGCCATCAAAAATTGCGATTATTGACCATGAGAAGAAAAGAACATTTGTTATGAGAAAAGGAGGCCTTCCTGATGCTGGTATTGTGAATGTTGATATTTTCTTTGCTTACAACTGCAGTAGATATTGTCCTTGAAATCGTTTAAGAATGAAGTTGACAAGGCTTCATTTGCTTCCTGTTACAGTTGTTTGGAACCCCTGGGACAAAAAGGCGAAGGCTATGTCAGATTTTGGGGATGATGAATATAAACGCATGATTTGTGTGGAGGCAGCTGCTATAGAAAAGCAAATCACTCTGAAGCCTGGTGAGGAGTGGACTGGAAAGTTAGAACTTTCTGCGGTCCCATCTAGCTACTACAGCGGTCAGCTAGACCCTGACCGCGTGATTCAGGTTTCAAGTGTTCCAGAGGATTCAATCAGCTAGTTGTCGTTGAATTTCTGTGCAGGTAACAGTTCTAGTTGTAGTACGTTCTGCATAGAGGCAGTGAACATAGACAAATACAAATCAAGCATAGCACTATTTTTCATGAGCTTTTGTTTTGTCAGTGGAGAGTAACTGTAAATAATTGCAGTTTACTGTTAAAGTGGCAACCGCATTGAGGACACTGCCATTTGAATATCTTGCAGCTGTACATATTAATTTATCATTTTTATGATTCTCAACTCTTACATTGGATTCAAAATAATGTTTCAGGTAGACATCATATCATTTGCACAGGCACAAGGGGCGCTGGCAACCAGGAACATCGACACGTTTCTTCCATTCTATTCAAATATTTGGGGTTTTTTTTTTCAATTCAATGCATCACGGAGCTGAGTAATATCATATAGCTGGTATCATTTTGGGTTCTGATACGAGGGATAAGTCACTGTCCATACCCTGGACAGGGATGTTTGAAGGGGAAACGTCTTTTAATGGTTTGTAAAATAAAAGAAAAATCTCTTTGTTCCATTCTTTCTATAAAATGATGTGCGAGTTCTACAGCGAACCTATAAAATGGTTACGAGGCGAAAATGGGCTCCAAAACATTCTGAGACCGAAGCTGTGTATTGTGTGTTTTCACAGCACGTGCATTTTACTGATTATTGGCCTAATCCAGGAGAGTTCTTACATACACCTATGTCAAATAAGTTTGTAAATTGTACCAATATTATGTCTCCTGCGTCTGGCTATCACATCATGTTATCATCACAATAAGATGTTCCTCTGGTGGCTTCAGGGTTTTAGAAACCGGTGAAAACCGATCGGTTTTGCGGTTTTTGGTTAAACCAATCCGATTCGGTATAGAGTTAGTTTCGATTTTTGGTTGAAAACTGGATCTAAAAGCTTTGAAACCAGTTTTTTACAAATTGGAAACCAGTCTAAACCCGGTTTCTAAAAGCTTGGGTGGCTCCCGCCGGATCATTTGTAGTCAGATGGCTGGAAGCTCAAATGGCTGCACTGGGAGAGATGATTTGTAGACATTGCATCGATTCACAGTACACTTGGATCAATTGTTCATTACATTGTGGGAATATTTGTTTGAATTCGATATTTTTCTTGTGAAATTTGATTGTTACATGTGAAATTCATCCTACCATCTTCATGCATTCCAAAGGAGAAGTGTGGTGCATCGCTGCCATCGCATCGATGATAATATGCTAGAGTCAAATATGAAATTTAAAAAATCAAAAGTGTTAAGAATTTAGGAACTAGTGTCAACGACAGGGAGCAATCACAAGCAAAAGCAGGGGACAGACCAAACGTACACACGAGGAACATATATACAGGCCGGGAAGCAAGGACCCGGCCTCGAGCCTCCTCCTCTTCATCAAATCCTATTCAACGGCCGGGAGAAAAAGATCTTCGAAATAGGGAAAAAATAAAAAAAGAGAGGAAAAAATAGAGAGAGCCCAAGCGGAGACGAACACGAAGGAAGCGGCCTCGAGCAAGCCCATCCCAAACTCCCAACCCACGAAGCAGCAGCAGCCTCGCCGCGCGCCGAGCAGCTCGCCTTGCCGCAAGACTCTCCGGCGGTCCTGTGAGCAGCCTGGGGCGCAATTCTTCCTCGGCTGGTCGCCGACTCGGTGCCGCCAATCCCGGAGGTCAGCTCAATTCCTGCTGTTTCTCTGGTTCGATTCCGTTCCGTAAGGTGCGCCGTCACCGTCTCCGGAGATCCAGGTGGCACGAGCTCCCCAGAGCTCTGCGGGAGCAGGGATCATGCTTCCATTGCTCTAGGGTTTGGGCGGGTAATTCAATTTGGCTCGCCAGGTCCCTGCCCCTATGCTTGATTCGGGGCAGCGGCATCGCCTCCGGTGCGGCTCCAGTGGAGATGAGATCCTCTCCGTGGCTGGCAAACTGGCAATTGGGCTGCGGGCTCACGCTTTGCAGGAAGCGGTGCAAGCCCTAATGGTATGATCCAAGCTGGGTACGGTGTACTGTCCCTGATTCCTGTTTTTTCGACCCTTCCCAGTATTGGGGCCGCTGTGGTGGAAATTTTATGGACACAGTAAGGGAGGAGGCCTGGACAGCAGGTGCACCGCGGCAGCAGCAGCAGCAGCAGACAACAGCGCCCCAGCTGCCGCTGCCGGTGCAGCAGCAAAATGGCCGTATTGATCTCAGGGAGCTGAAATCTCAGATGGAGAAGCGGCTTGGTCCAGACCATTCACACCGCTACTTCAGCTACTTGAATCGCTACTTGTCTCAGAGGCTCAGCAAGCTGGACTTTGACAAGCTGTGTTTGCTGACTCTGGAGCGGGAGAACCTTCGGCTGCACAACCGTCTAATTCGCGCAATTCTCTACAATGCCTATCAGGCAAAGTGCCCTCCACCCTCAGATGCAGGGAGGCCTGTGGCAGCATCCGCAAAGCATGTGTCTCAGGCTACTGAAGTGTTCAGTACATGCAATGGGGATGCCAGATTGTTACAGGTTCAGGGATCAAGGGCTATGGGTACAGCACAGGGTCATCCCTTGAAAGATCAGATGACTAACATGGGTCCTAATGGTAGGGCTGGGGCTGCTATCAACACCCAGGCTGTTCATAGTGTTTCTGCAGCTCCAGAGAATGGTACTGTAAGCTCACTTGAGCTGAAGCGACCAGTGCATTTTCAACAATACGAACCTGCATTGCCATCAGCAAAGCATCAACGTGTGGAGCAGTTGCCATCTGATCATATGCTATTGCAGAGAACAAGTATGAGCAGTGCTGCTGGTTGTTCTACGCAACTATTGAAAAGTCCAGTAAAAGCTCCACTTGGAATTCCATTTTGTTCAGCAAGCATTGGTGGGGCACGGAAAATGCCGCCGGTGGCAATGACTGCTGGTGAGGATTGCTTTACTAGCTGTCTTGAGAATGGTGAGCTGTTCAATACTGAGTTGCTGCATAAGCGAATGGAGAAAACAGCGGAAACACTGGGCTTAGCAGGTGTCACAATGGATTGTGCAGAGCTTCTGAATAATGGTCTGGACAAGTACATGAAAAATCTGATTAGGTTATCTGTTGAGTTAATAGGAGCTAGTGTTCAGAGGGATGCAATGAAAGTGATGCAATACAAACAGCAAGCTTATGGAAAACAGATTAATGGTGTCTGGTTGCCGAGCCATGTTCACATGCAATCAGGCAGCGGACCATCAGGAGCCACTAGTGATATCAGAAGTAACCACATGATCTCCATCAATGATTTCAAGGTAGCTATGCAGCTAAGGCCTCAACAGCTCGGGGAGGACTGGCCGGTCCTTCTCGAGAAAATATGTCTATGTTCTCCTGAGGAAAATGACTGACAGATGGTACTCCCTACTTCACATGAAGTTTTGTGCCGCGATATGCTTTTTGGTGCCTATCCAATGTACAATTGAGATGGAGTTGGCGATACTGCAGGCACATCAGTTGAGGCAGAATTCTGCTTTCGCTTTCAAGCAATCAGATCTGTAGTGAAAGAAAGACATTCTTTTTTCTTAGTAAATGATGCCTAAATAAAGGAAAACATCTTCTGTCCGTGCAGCTTAGGCCTCATTAGCACTTACAAGGTGGATAGTGTTACATCCAAAAGTCCCAACTTCTATGTAAAATCTGGCATAAAGGGACTGGAGATGGCAAAATGCAAGTGCTGTCTTGTAACTTATAGGAAAGATCTGTAAGTTTCTAGTTCAGGGTGTACATTATTGATTGCAAAATTTTCTAGGTATCTTCAGTACTAATTTCAGGGATCTTAAATGTTGATTTTAAGTTAATTCTTTTGTAACTATGGTTTTGAAAGTTATATTTAGATCTCTAATAGTTTACATCCCTTGGATGCTCACGTGCCTATCTTCTGGATTGGTTTATTGCCACATTATGTCTAAACTCTAAAAAGAGAGGATATTCATGATCAAGCAGTATTCCTGATCTACACTTGTCGATTTTAAATTTCCTTTCTCATGGATTTCATATTTTTATTTTGCTAAGGATTAAAGATGTTTGGTGATATCATGAAACTGAGATAAGAATTTTCTATTCATATTGACGCACTGCAAGCATGTTATTGCACCCTATTTGAAATAGAGGCTGGATGCTTACTTCTAAGCTGAATGAGTTATTTGGATTCCATATATTTTCTGTATTTTGAACCTAATGCAAGTGAGACTTGTTACAGTCCAGTTTGTTCAACAAGATAGCGCTGGACACTTTTGATGCTTTATATATCCGGTAACTTTCTGCTGGTGTGCTCGTATGATTGTCTTGCAAACTCTTCATTCTGTTGCTAGTACATTACTTTTTTTTTTACCTGCATGATCCCACATTTCTGAAAAGGATTCGGCTTTAGTTCTGTTGTGTTTCATTTTGCAATGGTACTTGTAAAGAATGTTAATTCATTATGTGCTTTCATTAGATTCCATATTTTGTGGGTAAATTTGTTCTTAGTTTTTCTGCTCCTGCCGAGAGATTTTTTTTTTTTTTTTTGAAAGACGAGATTCAGGATCAGCGCTCAGGGGTGATCTTGAAGCTCAAACCGAGCAGGTATAGTTCTGAACACTGGGCGAGTACAAAACTGGTGCTGTATCTCCTCTTTGTTGAAAGATGAAACTGTAAATATTTACACCCGGCAAAGGAAGGCAGGCACAAAGCTGTACAGCAGGAAGCCTCTTCTTCCCTCATTGCTGGGCATGCTTGCACAGGAAAGGCGCCAGGGTGTCCGACCTGCTGGCCGGGAAGCATCAGGCCATCAGCCACGCCGGCGCGGGTCCATGTTGTGGCGACGGCGCGCGCTCGCCATCCTGATCCTGTCCGTCTCGGAGCGCTGCAGCATCTCCCACATGACCTGCACGTCCTCGTACGCGCACGTCTGGATGTCGTCGTGGAGCTTCACCAGGACGCCGCGCTCGTCTGCACAAGGCGAAGGAAGCACATCGCCAGCGATCAGCATTCGTCAATCATCAGTCAGATTCAAACGGGTTAAATTATCTGACGAGGTGATCACAAAATTGTGGCGCGTTCCTGTCCATGTGAACGATCGATCGACCCACCGACGTTCGGCGTACGCGAGTAACGCGACACGCGGCTCCGCATGCGAAAGCGACCCGCGTACACTCACTAAGTACTGAGTGCGACGTTGCTTGACGCAGCTGAAGACCAATTATATAATGAATCACCCGTCCACAAAATTCAAAGCCGATCATTTTAACTACAGCGCCCTAGGACGACACCTTGCTCGGCGAGACACGGTGACGCTGCCGCCAGATTCGCCGGGATCCTACTGGAAGGAACGGATGGAACTAAGACACTGACAATCGTACGTCGTGCATGGATGAATCACGGATACGTCCAAAGTCATGTGACGCCCCACGACCTACGTACTGATCTTTGGTCGAGGCATGCAGCGTTGCGTGCCACGCAGGCAGTTCTAGAAGACGTGTTAAAGAAAGGGCGACGCACTTGATCGCGTCGGTGGGAGCCGGGACCCAATTCCATCTGGAGCGGGGCGGGGGCGGCGGCCGTGACTTTTCGTGAGCTCCTCTGCGCGCGTGTATGCGCTCACGCACGCACGTGATCCATATCCACGCTGCTGCCGCTGGCCTCCTCCTTTTTGGTCGCTTGTTTCCTTGATGCGTTTCAGCATGCATGCGTATTTTTCTACTATAAAACATGTGTTTCTATTGTTAAAAGATTATACGATTGCTGAGCAATTTCTGCGCATATCTATCTCCTAGTAGTATCTGTCTGTCTATCTATACTTGACGTAGTCTGCTGCCCCTGTCGGTTTATGTTGCAGCATCATGCCTACTAACTACTACTAGCACCACGATCTTCGAAAAGTCTCGCGTTGGCCATAGCCACCTTCAAACAGAATGGAATAATGGACGCGACATCTCGCAGAGCGCATGTCTCTCTATCTCGACATGTGAACTCACCACTGAGAAATTCGTTCACCAGTGTGAAATTGTCTAGTGCGGCGGATTCGTAAAGTGCACATGCAGCAAACCGCTCGGCAAGAAGAAGCGAAAGGAGATGGAGCAAATTAGCTACCGAGCACCGGCCCGTCCAGTACTCTCGCAACAAAGGTGAATCAGGGCATGTTTGCTGCAGCTACATACTGCTGTGGCTGTGGGCTATGGCGGCAAGCTCGAAGACAACCAAATCGATCTGGATTGCTGCAGTCGTAGCCAACTGCTGCAGCCATCGATTGCTTAATTAAGCTAATTGCTCTGTACTTGAGCCATACGCAACGAAGTAATCCAGTGTCAGGAATGGCAGCAGCAGCGTACACAAAGAGGTGCAGTATGCACGAGACGAGGAGGACAAAACAAGGATATGGTTTATCAAACCGAGAGTGCGATGCAGGGGCGCGAGGATCTTAGGTACGGCGTTACTCTACTCTCTCACGACAGCCGCCGACATATGGGCCATCTGCCGCCAGATGGCTCACATGTCGGCTGTGATTTGCTTCTGATGCAGGGCACCCCACATGCAGCCACGTGCACTGCGCACACCAGGACATATTTAAAAAATATTTGGGGCACGGAAAAAATGCTGCAAACTTCCATGCAACGCGCTCGGCTAAGTAGCTAGCTTGTCCTGTTCCCCGGAGAACAAAACGACTGCCACGCGTGCCTGGTCACTATGCGCTGTGCATATCCTCTCTCTTTAGTACTGTCGTATTCTGTGCATGGATGAAAGCAAGGTCACTTTGACCCTTCGATTAGGTTACGAAGGAGAACACGATGTTCCATTCCCTTCGACATTGCAATCACCACACTGAAATGGGGGTTCAAATCGATCCAAGCCGACAAGGAATCGGGACGACCTCATATCTGGCCTATATATCAGGGGTACTCTGTGAATGCTGGTAAGTAAACTTACCATCTTTCTTGCGACGCAGCTGGGCAGCGACGGCGATCCACGCGCGCTTCACCGGCACGACGACCGACTTCTGCCACCACTCCATCTTCTCGCCGGCGATCGTCGGTCGCCGCCGATAGAGAGAGAGAGAGAGGGAGGGAGAGAAAAGCTCTTCAGATAGGAAAGGGACTGAACAGAGGAAGCGGCTTGCTTATAAGTGCCCATGGGCGCCACCTAACCCTGTTGGAGACTCTACACGTTGCCTTGGGACCGGCGCCAGGCGCCCTTTCCTAATTCGAGGCCCTGACTCATCGTCTCTACCACCATCAAACTTAATTAAGCTACGCAATCTCACGATGGCCATGGATAAACATGTTTGTTGGTCTCCCCCACAAGCAAAGAAAGCACAAGCCCTTTGTTTTTTAATCCGGCTTGATCATGGTTTTGTCATAACCATATCTCTTCTCTACGACTCAAATTTGCTAGTGTATACTGTATTTCATTAATTGTATATTTAAAACATTAAGATTTCAGATGATATACATCATTTAATGCGGAAAATTTTCTCATGGTTTGTCTTCAATAATTAATAACCATATCTTTAGCCAAATTTTCTCATATTACCTCTCATAAGCTACATTTATTAAGACATCCTGCCTGTATACTATCCTGCATATTATACTTATTCCATACAGTATACTATAATAAAATTTAGGTAAAGGGATGATTCTTTAGTGTGGAAGCTTTCGCTCCGTATATGGAGCAGTTTGCGCCACGGCCCGCAATTTGACAAGTCAACTGGATGGTTTTCTGAGAATGATGAGAGCATATCAGAGCAACAGGACAACTTTTATGCAAATGAAAGAGGAAGATTCTGAAACCACAGTACTATCAGGAAATCAGCTATCCTGTTATCCTCCGATATTTCATTCGTATAATGCCAGGTAGGATTCTGAAACCCAGGCATCGGAGTATCGGACGGACTCCAGTGGTTAGGTGCATATAAAACAGGGAGTAATATTTCCCCTTTTTTTTTATTTCTGATACATTAGGTAGCTATACTGTAATACAGGTACCCAAGAAAAAAAATCATGTGCTTCATTACAGCGCATGCAACTGGAGCAAAATTGATGATGTGTTGCTGAAAAGAGGAAGAAATTGCACCTAATGCTCTGAACTAATCTTCCAAGTTCTTCATGTATTCTTTTGACAATTTTGAGTTCATTATTAATTCTTGCTCCCTCACCAGCGAGTGCCCTTCCTCGATCAGTGCTTCAAGTGTTTGCTAATCCATAAGTGAGAGTAGCAGGGAGTTAGTTGTAAGACCAGCCGCAGTCTCAAAGTGGATGAAAGAGCAAGTTTAACAGTGCTACTGAAGAAACGCTAAAATGAATGACAGACTTAAATTTGAATACCTTGGGGGGTACAAAGGTTGGGAGCTTCTCTCCTTTCTTTCGTTTAAGAAGCTTTTCATTTAGCTTTTCATAACCTCCGATCTCATCAACCCACTGCAGTGCAATTGAAGAAATGGATACATATACTGCGTCATGTCTGAATAGCATTTTCAAAAAACTGCATCGTTATGGAGGGGGGGGGGGGGGGGGGGGGG
>BCLG01002514.1:55444-66435 GCA_001602295.1 Zoysia matrella | reverse complement strand
GCAGAGCGCCGCGGCGGCCGCTGGCGACGAGGACGACGAGGACGACTACGCTGCCGACCACCCGCCACCGCCCCCCGCGAGGCTCGGCGGCGGGCGATCGGCGCACGGAAGCAACGGCGTCTCCCTGCTCGGCCGCACTACGAGATCTCCCTCCCCTGCGGTATTTTTGCTTTCGGATCTCGCTCGAGCCTGCTTCTCTGCTTAAGAGTCGGATGTTTTGGGCTGCTGCTATGAGCGTACTAGTCCAAATTGATCAAACTGAAGTCCTACACTATATTTAGTAATGCTTGTTAACTCATTTGAACCTGGGGGGGATTAAGAGAGCCGACCAGGGCATAAGAATTTTCTCATAATATATATCCTGATTTGCTCGATTTGCTAACTGCTAGTCTCGGTCCTTCAGCTAATTTGATCTCCATATGTTTTCATTAGTTAGGTCGGAACATTGTAGAACCACCGCCCACCGTCCGCTCAACATCAGCAGGGAGGCCAGCCGTTGCGTCACGAACAACAACCACAGTGGTGCCACCAATCAAAACTAATACGACATTGCGAACTCCGTCACCTATTCCCCCTGTGGCTGTGGAGCCTCCATCGGATCGTACTCGGCAGAAAAGGTACACTATTAAATTACCACGGATATCCATAAAATGGTAGATATCTTGAACACCAAAAATAGGTTAACCTCTGCTTTACAAAATGCATTATTCCTGCACCACCCTTCGAAAGAAATAATTCTACTGTATTCTTTTAGGCCTTGAAATATCATCTTGTAGTAAGTCTCATCTTGAACACCATATCACTGTCGACTTCTATTTTGGATCAAATGGGTTATTATTATTATTTATTTTATTACTTACCTCTTGCTATGTCCGACTTACTGCGCCACTCAGCTCTTGCCATGGGCATAGTGTAACTTATCTTGTAGATACTGCATCAATGTAGCTATGTAGCATTAACTTCCATTAACATATGGCATTATGGCAATGAATTAACCTGGAAAAGGATAGCAAAGACATGTTACAGAGCTTCCAGGCTGAAGGTTTATAAGGAACTCTTTGTTTCATGGAGTGGAATCACAACAGTTTCACATGGACAGTTTCAGCAGAGAGTTCTTGATTGTTTTACTCTGGCAGAATCAATGCTTCTGAATCCACTTGTATAGTACAACAATGATTTTGATGTGACTTAAATCTCACTCCCTCATCTGAAATTTTTAGCCCATATATATTGTATTAGATCAGTAGGTTGATACATCTAAGCTAAAAGAAAAATAAAAGCTAGAAATGCTTCTTAAAAACCATAGTATTGCACCTTTTCTGTATGTTATGATGGGTGCTGCATTGCTTTTGTCACATGGGAAATTAGATTAATCATTTGTCACATTACTGGTCGCTTATTGTAGCTTGGATTTTCTTTCACATCTTTTTTCTCTTACTGAAAATAGGCAAATATGTACTTTTTGACCCTTTGCTTATTTAGGTTTGATCCAGGGCTTATTAACTCTAGAGAATCAGGACTAAAAAGAGAGTCATCCACTCTTCAAGATGAGGTGTTCCTTCTTTTCACAAGGATTTTCACTTACTCCCGCCATCCCTTTTTATAAGTCATTTTGGGTCCGGGCACGGGAATTAAGAAAAGTGAAAAAGGTGGTATGTTTTGAAAACGAGGAGAGAGATAGAGTGGAGATGTATTGGGAAGAGAAAAGGTTGTCTTGGAGAGTGAGAAAGACTTATATTTTGGGAAATTTTGAGAAGTCCAGAGTGACTTATAATTTGGGACGGAGGGAGTATATTTTAGCTCATGTTCACTTGTGCGCCAGCCTACCAGGAATTCTTACTATTATCATTGAATGTTTGAGTGTGCATATCAAACCTTTATAGACTAATGCAGTACTATCCACTATCCTACAGCTTGATATGCTACAAGAGGAGAATGAGAGTGTTCTAGAAAAGGTGAAACAACAACTATCATCCTTATATTGTGAAATGTAGTCATTTTATTTGGGGTGTCAGTAAATTATTTATTAATCTTGCTTGACAGTTACGACTTGCTGAAGAAAGATGCGAGGAAGCAGAAGCTAGAGCCAAGGAGCTTGAGAAACAAGTGAGTTAAGGATTTACTGAAAAAATGTTATTCTGTGCTCTAAATTGGGATATGTCTGCTCATTTGTAATATATATTTGGAGTTTATTACTACAAAAACTAAACCACAGAAACAGAATGTTTGAAATATTGGAGAAAACTGGTTGTTTATGCTTCTTGCTTGCAAGCAATATGCACCTCTGTTGCAGATATCATAGGTTGTTTGTATGCAGGTAGCCGCTCTTGGAGATGGAGTGTCATTAGAAGCTCGCCTCTTAAGCAGGTTGGTTCCATGTGTGGCCTCTCATGTCTCACAAATCTTAATCTTGTCATATTATAACATGTGTTTCACTGCTGGCAGGAAAGAAGCAGCACTCAAACAAAGGGAGGTTAGTTTTCTTGTCTTCCACTTACAAGGTTTTGGCGTTCCAATCTTTTATATTGTATTACTATTTGTTTAGCCAAAAATTAGATTTCTAATGGTTCCACTGTTGGATTTTAAATGTAGTTCATTCATAGTTCACAGAGGATAGCTTATGTTCAGAACTTCAATCCTTTCTTTGTGTTCCCAACATGCACTATGCTCATGCAAGATACTTATTTTTTAAAAAATTTCCTGAGTGCTATATGAAATTGCATACTTGTATATTTGAGATTGTTATGAAGTGAATGGTGGGAGGTGGAAGCTAAATCAACAGCTAACCCTTTGCTTCTATTTTTTATTCTTTTGCTTTTTTTCCTTTATCTTAGGCTGCACTAAAAGGAGCAAGGGAATCAAAGGATGGTCAAGACGGGGAAGTAACAACACTAAAGCAAGAACTTGAGGTAAAGATACTTTTTATGAATCTAAATGTGGATATCTGTGTTATAAGTTGTGCCTCTTTTTGACTCGTATGTCTACTTCCCAATTTTCGTGTTTTGAATAGTCTGCTAAAGAAGAGGTTGCATCAGCAATGGACCAGCTAAAGGAAGCAGAGTCTGAAACAAAGGCACTACGGTCCATGACTCAGAGAATGGTCTTAACCCAAGAAGAAATGGTTAGCTTGATTACTGCTTGATTCTGCTTTGTTGAGTGGCTTTGGTTTTAATTGTCTTGTAACTTTATGTAGGAGGAGGTTGTCCTAAAACGGTGCTGGCTTGCGCGGTATTGGGGTTTAGCTGTTCGATATGGTAAGTTGCTTGATAAGACCTTTTTGAACTAATATTTGTAAACCTTTGCTCTACTTACTACCAGCCATCAAACATTGGAAAATAAAAAGAGCATGTGTGGTATTGTTAATGCAAAAAACTCCATTTTTTGATACATTATTTATTGTTCTTCCTGAAAGGATGTTAGCTTCACGATTCACTTTGTTCATATAAATTTCTAAAGAATTTCCACCCTTATGGCTCTTGCAGCCACGCATTCGCAGATGACTTGATTGTGGCATGCATCAACTAAAAGTTAACTGTAGATGTCTTCGGAAAGAAAGAGCTTTTTAATTCAGTAAATTTGTGTGAGTACTCTGCACTTTTAGTTTGTTTCTCTGATGCTAATGCCATGTTCACAACAATCCTTGGCTATTGAGGTGAGCACTAGCACACAAATTGCTTGGCCCATGTTTAGGGTTTGGCAAGCCAAAAGGATCCATATCTACTCAAAATAAATGCATAGGTTGAGTCCACAAGCATCAATGGCACTAATATTTCATGCTTTACCTTTCTCTTGATTATCTGAAGGAGTGTGTCCTGAGATTGCGGTATCAAAGCATGAGCATTGGTCATCATTAGCTCCTCTTCCTCTCGAGGTTGTTCTCTCAGCCGGGCAAAAAGCTAAGGAGGAACCTAGTAAACAAGGTAAGTCTGTATCTGTATAATGTAGTATGAGTTATAGATCATAATCTATCCTATGACCAACCAATCATGCAACTTAATGCAAGCAGGTGAGGATGATGCTCAGAGGAGGAATAAGCTTGCGCGAGAAATGAGTGACATAATGGGAGAAGGCAATATAGAGAGCATGCTTTCAGTTGAAATGGGATTGAGAGAACTTTCATCATTGAAGGTGTTAATTTACTTCTTGTTGTTCTAGTTTTCTCAAAGGCAACATTGTAAAAGCATTTGTACTTGTTCAGTCGTAGTGATTGGCTCTTGCATTATAGAAAACATGAGAGAAGACATAAGCTTTCCTAAAATTGTACAACTGCCTGTTCTTTTCTTTCATTCTTTCTTGTTCCTCCACCTCGTCTTGAAGATCTCAAAATAATCGATTTTTTTTAACATAGGCTATTTTAAAAGTCAGACAAGTCAGTGAATTACAAGGCGATTTTGACTTTCTACCAGTTTATAGTTTCTCTTCCATAGGCCATATGTAACCATGTATTACCTGCCTTCTGTGGCATTCTAATTTCTTGTTATTTTCATGTAGGTGGAAGATGCTGTTGTAGTTGCTCTTGGCCAACATCGCAGGCCTAGCATAGTTCATCAGTTCACATCAGGTCTGCTCTTTATCTTATAATTTGATTTGTTACTGCATTTACCTTTATCCAATTGCGGTTACAACTTTATTTAAGTTGTTTAAATGATCTTTCATACTTAATTATAGACATAACTATTTTAATGTTCAATGGCAGAACATTTGTTGTGTGGATATTAGTGAAATTCTCAGTCAAGATATATGTTTGCATACCTGCTATTTTTGCAGTTGAGTCCTATATGTTTCAAACATCTAAATCCCTCCACATACTTGCATTCATCTTCTTCCCAAATACTCTCACAAGAACTGTAAGACTTGTTAATGGCTATCATATGAAACAAATACTTATTATTGCTTCCGGTTTTAAATTGTTAGCACTGGCTAGTACAAATTTGAAACCGGAGGAGTACATGGTACTGTGGAAACAAATACTGACTATGTGGCAATATGATGCCGTATGCAATTGCATGGGCATGTTTTCTTTTCGTAAGGGCATTTCTATGTTGTGGTTGAGCACTCAGAAACTGAACAAGTTGTTGCCTTTGCAGATTTCAAATTACCTGGTGAACCTAAATACTTGGAGGCATTTGGTACTACGACTACTACTTGAATACTAGAATTTTCTCAAAATTCCCCCTTTAACTGTATTCAAAACTGAAACCATTTCTTCATGTTGCAGACCTTAGTGCAGAGGAGGCAGAGGATATTAGCTTTAAACAGGTAAGTGTTCGGCAATATGAATTCTTCTTCGTCCACTTTTTCCCCATGATTTATGGAATCACAACAATTTCAGGCATGGCTTATATACTTCTGGAGAAGGGCCAAAACTCATGGTATTGAAGAAGATATTGCTGATGACCGGCTCCAGTTTTGGATTGGTCGTAACACACAGGCTCCAAACTCGCATGATGCTATAGATGGTATGATGCTTGCTTCATATACCAATTACTGATATTACAGACCATTTTTGACTATCGCTGTTTACTTCTTTGATGATTAGCGTGCATTTCGGTTTGAACAATATGCTTTGCTGAATGATCAGACACTTTTGCTCTTGGAAGCAAGCCCACTTTTGTAGGGAACCAACAAGTTGTTTTAGATGTATTTACGCTAGCGAAGAATGCTGTATCAAGTTGTTGTTTTTCAGCCCAAGGTGCCATCATTTTCGTTTTCTCCTCACTCTGATATTTACTATTTCAGTGGAGAGAGGTCTAACAGAGCTCAGGAAATTGAGCATAGAACAGCAGTTGTGGGATGGGTCCCGAGCAGACATAGATCAAGAGTCTTTGGCAACTGATAATCACTAGGCATTCATTGTGGTTGCTTGTGCTTGGTGTATCATTCCGATTTTGAAGAACTGGGAACTTTGGTTCCCAGCAGTCCCGGGCCTTAGCATCATCAAATGTCAGAAATTCAGAATAGAGCTTCATTCTTTGGGTTTCAGCAATGAACTTGTCCGAAGTCCAACGAGTTTGTGCAGTGCATGAGCAAGCCATATATCCGTTGTTAAAATTAGCTTTGTAAAATGTGTAAGCCGTGGCTCGAGAAACAACAGCGACCTCACTTCCAGGCAATTGTGAATTTTGTGTATACCCTTGTTTGTTCTCTGGGGCCTAGCTGCTTTGCAATTGTGAATATCATGGTGCCCTTGATAGTTTGATTTTTGCTTGAGTGACTTAAATCCTTTAATTTTATATCTCATGTGTATCTGTAATTTGCTAGCATCCCGGTCCCAATTGATTCTTACTTCCCCCTTTATTTGTTGACGCCGTAGTTCAAATCAGGATGTGATTTATTTGTTGTAACATCAGAGAGAGAGAGAGAGATTTGGCTACAGGACAACCAGAAAATGGCAACTTGCTCTGTATAGAAAAATTTCAATGTACTAGTACAGATCTAGTTTTTCTTTTGTTTAGTGCACTGCACACAAAATCAACTTTGCTAAGTGTCCTACCCACACATTATTAAAAAAAAAAAGGGATTACCCACACGGCCACACCCAAGCAAACGATGACTGCAGGGGCGCAAGCAAAGCAAGGCAACAAAACCGACGGCTTCTCCGATCCGTCTCCCAAAGGTGAGCAACGGACGGCTTTACAGAGAAATGGACTACGCCGACATAGGCCTCCGCACACGTGGACTAGGCTGGTATTTTTCCGTACACGTGGACAGGTTGCCAAGTGTGTCGAGCATTTGGTTAGTGTCGTTGATTGCTGTACGTAGGTAGCTTAGTGTCTCGGGCATTTGGCTACAAAAGAGTTCTTATTAATGACTTTTCATGTTATTTCTTTTTGACATTACATACTAACTTCTGGAAATGCCTAGATTTAAATGTGCTAGGTTAACACAGTGTCTTGCAAAACACGTCGTGAAAGATTTCCATTTAATTTCCTTTCTATTTTTTATAGCTACGCTGAAGGTGTTATCATTAACTTTGTCGGTTTCTTGGGAGGAAAAAGCCATTTTCAGTACACAGCAGTCATCAGCTTGGTTTTTGAACAATATAGAAACACTTGAAGTTATCGGTGTGCTGAGAGCATAACAATTCAGCGCCATTTATGATATAACCCTTTCTGGTTTGTTTAGCAGCACAAACAATCATGTTTAACTATTCTTGTAATCAGTTAACTCATCGGCAGTTAAATTCTCTTGTGACAGATGGATAAGACTTCTATCCTCGGAGATGCAACTGAGTACTTGAAGGAGCTGATTCGAACAGTCAATGATCTTTAGATGAAATCGGGTCTGCTTCTAACTCACTTGTTGGACCAACGTTTCCTGGCCATGCCAATGAGGAAATTTGCCCAGCCTCTTTCCCTAGCACTGATGGGGAAAAGTACAAGGTTAGTCTGATCTCGATTATGAATGTTAACCTAGGTACTACCTGCTGATTTATTTGTATAATATCTATTTTTGATTTATTCTCAGCATAATATTCCTAAACTGAATGTTGTTTACGGCACATAATAGTTTTCTGCACAAGTTCATCATCCTGTTCTTTTTTTCTGAGAATGTGTGAGCATGCTACATCGATCTATGCAACGGTAACGATCTGTGCAACACCAACTGAGATGTATATCTTCTTTTTTGTTCAGATTGAGGTCAGGATGACAGAAGGGGATGCAGTCAATATCCGCATGTTCACCGCCCGTAAGCCAGGCATTATGCAATCCACCGTGTGGGCACTAAACAGCCTTGGTCTCGACATTCAGCAGGGGGCTCATCAGCAGCTTTGACAAGTTTGTAATGGATATCTTCATAGCAGAGGTTTGTGAGTGACTAGATCATTATCGTCTCTTTCTGTTACATTCAATCGAATCCTAATGTTATATGTATCGGATTATGTCGTCTAGAGGCCATCCATGGATGGTCCCGAAGACATTAAGAGCGCACTGATGCACTCTGCTAGTCTGCAGTAGCAAGTCCGGAAAGGAGAATGCCGGTGAGGAAGTGCTAACTGATGTTGTGATCGTGTTCAGATGAGATGAAGCTCCTCATCTGGGAAAATAAAGTCGTAATAACGTAAAGTGGATCTAATTGTGTGTGCTGTCAAATTTTCGCTGGTACTGTGGTGTGATGGTATGTGTGTCGAATGCTAAACGGTCTGGTAATGACATAGCATATTTGATAAATCCGTGCTTCCCAGCGTACCATGTCGTTGAGTCGGTCAGAAATGATGCAAAGATTCATCAAGCTCCTCTGAGTCGTGTAGCATGAGCTAGCGTAGCAAACAGAGCATGGCCTTTGATCTGGCACAATTGAATCCTGGATTGGCATCTTGTTAACTGGTTTGCAGTCAGTGATGTACAGTCGACTACGAAACAAGTTGCCCAATGTGTCGAGCATTTGGTTAGTACGTTCGATTGCCATACATAAGTTGCCCAGTTTGTCGAGCATTTGGTTAGTGCAGTCGCCTGCCGTAGGCAGGTAGCCCAGTGTCTCAGACATTTGGCTGCACAAGAGTGTATTGCCGACATTATGTAATCAATAAACTCTCTCCTTCTCGAAAAAAAAAAAGAAAACTAAGCAAAGCGAACAATTTATTTCCTGGCCATGCCAATGCCTACACCGCTAGCTTCTAACTCTTCACTTGCTGGACCAACATCAGCTCGCTTCCACCCGTCAATGCCTACACCGCATTCATTTCCTGGCCATGCCAATGAGGAACTTTGCCCGGCCTCATTTCCTGGACCTGATGGGGAAAAGTTCTGGGTTAGTCTGATCTCGATTATAAATATTTAGGGAAACAATTTTTGTTGCAGCGTGGTCAGATGCACTTAACGCTGGCTCTGGCTCTACGGCCTTTCTGAAAGGTGCAAAGAAGGAGCCAAACTGTGCCAAGATTTAAACGTGATACGAAAGCTATGTTCAAGTTGTGCGCGCACACAAAACACAACGACACAGCTCTTTTGCTCTGCATCGATTTCTCTCCTGCCCCCATAAGAAGGGAGCCTTCACAACATTCTTACCAACGTGTGGACCCTCGAAAATTTGTGGAGCAGATTATGTTTTTTTCATGATGCTATAAAACTAAACTTCGTGTGTTGATTACACAAAGTTGTCTACATAGATTGGCAGGTCGATTTTTTTCATACCATTCTCTAAGCTTTTTCCCTAAGTATACCTGCTCTATTGTCGTTCTAAAATAATTTGCTTTACGGTATTTGAGGTAAGGTAAGCATAGCATCAACATTAACTTGAAACAACATAATAGGAACTTATAATTGTATAGTTCCAATTTGTTGACGCATACACCATCTTTATACTATTGGTTTCTAGACTTAAAAAATGTAATCGTCAGAGGAGGTTTGTTATGGAAGCTAACTACATATGTACTAGTTACACTCGCTTCAATTTGTAATCGAATGTTTATTTGTCATTTATTGAAATGGTTACGACATGGTGTTTGAGATACAGTAACTGTACAAAAGCAATAATAACAAAAAATGGCAGTTCAGATCCACAAGCTAGTTTATCTTTGTCAATTGTCTGGCATGGAGACTTTATCTAGCTTGTCAGCTTTCTTCCAGGACCGCCACCTTTATATTTTTATAAATCATTTTCGACTGTACTTGAAATCAGATAATCTCATTAGTTAAAAGTTGTGATATGTCTGTGTCTCGAGCCTCACCCTTATAAATAAAGGGTAAGCACGGTGTTGGACTTTCTTTTTCTAAGTAATATATATAATGTGTAACGTGTCCAGATATACTGTTGTCCTAGTGCCAACCAAATTTTCCGTTTTACATGACGTTCTTTGCTTCCAACGCAGCTGTTTGAGAAATTTCCTTTGCTACCCTCCACTGTTTTTTCTCATCTCTCTCCTGTCTTCTCTCTCTGTGTCGGCATGTACAGCAGTGTTAACGAGGGTAGAAGAATCATTCGCCAGCTGACTCGCTGCAGCTGACTCGTCGTGTATTTTGAAATTCGGTAGTTACATCTGCTTCAATTTGTCGTCAAATGTCATTGTCGTTTCTTGAAGCAGTTACTACGTGATGTTCAAAATACGGTAACCGCGACAGTAGCTAGAAACAGTAGTTTAGATCTTGTAGCTAGTTCATCTTTGTCGATTTTGAATAAAACAAATGATCAAAGTTAAAATTAGAAGTCAACGAAGAGAGTATGTTTTCTTGTCGAGCTTTTTGAGACCGCCACCTTTACATTTGTTATAATCCGTTTACGAATGTGTTCAAAAAAAAGATAATCTCATTAATCAAAATTTGTGATACGTATGTGTTCAGAGCCTCACAGTTCTAAATAAAGCTAGTGCATGGTGTTGGATTTTCTTTTTCTAGTACTGTATATAATACTAACCTGTTTAGATAAGTACAGCAGTTTCAAAAAAAAACTGTTTAGATAAGTACTTGCCGACCAAATGGCTCAGACTATGCAAACAGCCAAATACGAAGCGATTACAGAAAGCAAAGCGCAAGTAAACCAGAATCCGGCGGCATATTCCCCTCCTCCTCCCAAATTCGAGACGCGAGCAACAGAGAAACTGCTGATCCGCGCGCGGCTTTTCCGCGAAACAGACGTGCTCCGCCGCGCGGCACACTTGTCTCTCTCCGGCCCTATAAGAGGGAAGCCTTCACCGCACAGACAGAAGTAGAGGGTGGGTGTAGGTCACTGGCGGACCTCGTATGATGGCTGGGTATTCCCAGGAATACCCAGCTTTTTTTAAAAAAAAGTAACTATATATGAATATGTATATATTAGTAATATAAATTAAATTGAATTTACATCTAATTGAGTCAAATATGTTACAGGGCGACCTTTTTCCCATCCCACGGCCCAAAGGCCCATGTCCAGGTAGCAAATCGAGCTGGCATCTCAGTTATCACGTGGTGCTCAATGACCCTATCGACACTAGCGAAGCAACCGAGTTGCCTGGCCGCCTTCGCCAGCCGCCGCCCTCGCCCTGCGCGTCGTCGAGCCAGCCGCCGCCCTCACCC
>BCLG01002514.1:11785-52853 GCA_001602295.1 Zoysia matrella | reverse complement strand
GCTGAGCTTTCTATTATGCTAGTTCAAACAAAGAAACATATCAGACATGATGTTGTGTACAAGCTTCTGAAATTGGTGCTTGTTCTTCCAGTAGCAACTGCTAGTGTTGAGAGAGTATTCTCCTCAATGAATTATGTGAAGAACAAATTGAGAAACAAGATGGGAGATCAATACTTGAATGATTGTATGGTTACATTCATTGAGCGTGATTTTTTTCTGAAAGTTAAGGATAATGATGTTATCAAACGCTTCCATGCCATGAGGAAGCGTAGAAAATTGTAAATTTTTTTTAGTACTTTGAGGTTATGTGAACAATTTGTACTTTAAATTATAATGCAGTAGACAAATATTTCTGTTAAGTTTGTTTATTATTTTTTTTGTTGCTTTCTTGACTGACCGGGAATACCCGAGTCTCAATCGCTGGGTCCGCCACTGGTGTAGGTGGAGGCGTGTAAAGCTAGGAAGAGACAGACGGGAGAGGAGTGAGGAGTACTGAAGAGCCATGGACGAGGGCAACTCAGCGCCGCCGCCGCCGACGACGATGGACGCGATCTGGCCGGACGGGATGGCCGGCAACTCCTTCCCGGCGTTCCCGTTTCCCAGTGACATCCTGTTTTTCCATTCGTCCCTATGGGGTTGAACGAAGACGACGAGATCAATCAACCCCTGGACGCGCGGTCCATGGGTGTCGAGGCGTCGCTGGAGAATGCCGCTGGAGCGGCAGCAGCCGAGGGAGGAGTCGGGGCAGATGGCAGCGGGACAGACAAGAAGGGGATGCAGGCAAAGCACACCATGGTGGAGCGCCGCCGCCGTAAGAAGCTCAATGATCGCTCGGTGGTGCCCAAGATCACCAAGGTAACGAACGGCCTCTCCCGTTTACTCTTGGCGTCTTTGTTTACTTCACGGTTTCGCTGTTTCCGTATCTGTCGGTGTTTGGATCACTGGCACGTAAAATTTATATAATCGTATTTGAATAGCTTAATATGAAAAAAGGACTCAAAGAAAGTTAATCTGTTTCAAACCGTCGAGAGGCGTAATACTTTATGTTCAGAGACGAGAGAGATATCAAATCGTATGAAGTCAAGAATACCTACAATGCGGAAGGGTTTTGGCTCGATCCAAAAACTCTATCTCGCGTGGGTGAATGTGGTTACAGTGAGATGGCTAGTACTTAGTCTTATATTGTCTTGTCTTGTTTGGCTTCTCTTCTTCTCATGTTCGTCTAATGTCACATAGTATTTTTTTTTATAGAGATCGAACCGGAGGCATCAATTTGGCGCCTACGAAACCTGCTACCTCTCCGCCAGCCGATGCAGTTGGCCAGTGGCCTTAGTACGTCTTTTGTTCAGTTGCGGGGGACAAAAGATACTTTTTCATCATGCTTTCCTGATCGTTTAGCTGCTTTATCAACTTCTGGAACGCTTTATCTCTCGACAAGGTTGCTTTACCTCTTGCTGTACATTGGTGGGAATCTCTACGATTGTCAGTGATTGGTTGCTAAGGCGGTGTCCGACTCTCGAGGATCGGGTAAGAGCGTTGGCTTCTAGTCGTTGGTGGGCTGAATTTTGCTGTCGTTTAGCTTCAACCTTCCGTTGGTCGGGCTTGGACGCTTGCACGATTTTGACTCCTAAGGTCGGGACTTTTTTTGCTGGATGTGAACTTCATGGGCCATAGACGGATTGTAGGCCGTAGTTTGTGGATTGACCTTTGTGTAAAGGCTGAGTCCGTAAGTATCCGAGTATACTATCCCGACAATATTCGAGTTATCTGGGGATAATTCTATACGAGATATTGTCTATCCCTTCTAGATGAAAGTTTTGGTTCATGTGTGCTAGATGCTTTTAGAACCCGAAAATCAAGTTTTAGATCTATATATAGCGCTCGATATTGCTTATGCTCTTGTGCCTGTTAGTGCCCTGATATGTCCCAAAGTTGTTTTTCCATGGCAAACTATTCACATGTTCATATAATTTTTATTACACCACCTTGTGCGATTATGTAATTGTCAGGATTTCATTTCCATTCGTCAAATGATTGTTTGACTGTCTAATCATGGTAACTTCCGGTCATGATATTGCACTTCAAATGTTCTCATTAAAGGCCTTTCATGTTGTTTCTTCTTGACATTGCATATTACTTCTGGACATGCCCAGATCCAAAGGTGCTAGGTTAACACGGTGCCATGCATAACACGTCATGAATGCGACCACAGTGCCATGCATATCACGTCGTGAAAGCGACCGATCTATCGGTTCCTTCCAAAGTAGTGAAAGATCTCCATTTAATTTTCTTTCTGTTTTTTATAGTTACGCTGAAGACGTTATCGTTAACTTTTGTCAGTTTCTTGGGGAAAATAAAAGAGCCATCTTCAGTAGACAGCAATCATCAGCTTGGTTTTTCTGAACAATATAGAAATATTTGAAGTTATCAGTGTGCTCAGCAAGCTGTAGCATAACAATATTTCAGCAATATTTGTGGTATAACCCTTTCTTTTTTGTGTAGCAGCATAAACAATCATGTTTAACTATTATTTGTAATCAGTTAACTCATCGGCAGTTAAATTCTATTGTGACAGATGGATAAGATTTCTATCCTTGGTGATGCAACTGAGTACCTGAAGGAGCTGATTCGAACTATCAATGATCTTCAGAATGAGATCGAGTCAGGTTCTAACTCACTTGTTGGACCAACATTTCCTGGCCATGCCAATGAGGAAATTTGTCCAACCTCTTTCCCTAGCCCTGATGGGGAAAACGCCAAGGTTAGTCTGATCTCGATTATGAATGCGTTTATTTGTATAATATCTATTTCTGTTTTATACTCAGCATAATATTCCTAAACTGAATGCATTTACAATCCCGTAATAGTTCTCTGCACAAGTTCATCGTCTACTTTTTTTTTCCTGAGCATGTGTGAATATGCTACATTGATTTATACAACAGTAACAATTTGTGTAACACCGACTGAGATGCATATCTTCTTTTTATTCAGATTGAGGTCAGGATGACAGAAGGGGATGCAGTCAATATCCGCATGTTCTGCGCCCGTAAGCCAGGCATTCTGCCATCCATCGTGTGGGCCCTAGACAGACTTGGTCTCGACGTTCAGCAAGGGGTCATCAGCAGCTTTGACAAATTTGGAATGGATATCTTCAGAGCTGAGGTGTGTGGCGACCAGATCATTACCATTTCTTTTTGTTGCCTTCAGTCAAATCCTAATGTTATATGTATCTGATTATGTCGTCCAGAGGCGATCCATGGATGGTCCTGGCCTTGTTCCCAAAGACATCAAAAGCGCGCTGATGCAATCTGCTGGTCTGCAGTAGCAAGTCGGACAGAAAATGGGATTGCCACTGAGGAAGGGCCAACTGATGCTGTGATCAGGTTCAGATGAGATGATGTTCCTCATCTAGGGAAATAAAGTTGTAATAATGTAAAGTGGATCTAACTGTGTGTGCTGTTAGATTTTTTTTTTTTTTTTTTGAAAGAACTGGAGGGGCGAACACTTACAGAAATTTATTGAACCAAAGATAAAGGAGGTACAAAGCAGAAGAAGACAACAAAACAAAAAACAAGAGAAGAAAAGGCAAAAGAAAAGAAAACCAGCAGGCGTGAAGAGAGTGTCGAATGCTAAACAGTCTGGTAATGACAGCATATTTGATAAATCCGTGCTTTCAAGCGTAGCATGTCAATGCCATCTAATTGGTCAGAGATGACGCAAAGATTTGACTGATAGCTGATGCATAATAAAACGCATAACAAAATGCTTTGATTCTGACCGAAGCTGAAGGGTATCTGAAACTTGGGTTTGTAGCAGTAGCTTGAGAGCACACCTCCAGGCGGTTGGACTGCCACACTAGTGGGCCAGCCATGGCGTTTAGGCCCAGTACTGTTGCAGATGGTTACATAAGGCTTGATGGAGCAGGAGTGGGAGTCTGTAAGCTGAATCAGTCCTGTTGCAGCAAAATCTCTTTTTTTTTTCGATTGCTATCGTACCAAGTATACCTGATAAGTTTAGTGTTCAGACAAGCAAAGTGAAATGCGACGAAATCCATGTTTAGTTGACCTGCTTGTTGAACGAATCCTAAGCCATGCTGTGCAAGAATGAACTCCTAGTTGAATCTGTTGATTTCTGAAAGATGATAAATGATAATCGATTAGTTGAGAATAGGAACATTTTGAAGTGTGTATAGGAGTAGTCAATAACACCGTTTTCCACATCTCCATACTCCATTTGGCCTCAATCCGACTCAATTTTTCCAAGGGAAAATTCGTAAGAACTCCCCTACTTTCCGCCACGAGGCCTATATTACGTAAATTTGGGAATCCGCCTTCACTTTCAGTTCCAGTGAGGTACTGGGGTCCTCCTAGCCTTTTTCCGCGTCGGCCGGCCGGAGGACAATGGCGACCTCACTGCGATCGGCGGCCGCACCGCGCGCGCGGGACCTCGTTCCGTCGACACCTCCGTCGAGCGCGAGATGCGATCGAGCACTAGCTCGCGTCGGTACCCGGAATTGTGCTCGCGGTGTCCGCGGATTGGCCGCCGCCGGCACCACCTGCTGCCGCGCCATAAAAGGGGATGACAGGGACGGCGCGCTCGTCGGCCCCGACCTTCGAGGGGCCGGGGCGGAACTCGGTGATCAGCTGAGCTTGGTGATGAAGTTCGGGGGGTCATCTGTGTCGACTGCGGCCAGGATGGAGGAGGTGGCGGGCCTCATCCTCGCGTTCCCCGAGGAGCGCCCCGTCCTTGTCCTCTCCGCCATGGGGAAGACCACCAACCTCCTACTACTCGTACTAGTCGCAATTTATACTGCTCTAAATTGATTGCAATTCAGTTACAGCTGTTTCTAAACTTTTATGGCTTTATCAGTGGTGTGTTGTTCGCTTTGCCTACACAATTCACTGTCTGAACTGAATGCCTTAATAGGAGTCATTTCTGATTTTCGGCCTTGTAGCCTGCATAATTCTCTGTGTCAACAGTTGTAGTGCTATTCCTGGCAAATAATCAAGAAATTTTAAGCCTCGTAGATGCTAAATAAAAAATTCCTGATGTACACATGATTTTCTGCAGAGGTGCATCAGCAATGACTATAACAATGGCTAAAAACTTAACTGAAACAAAACGGAGCAATTATCCAGGATTTGATCTTGCATTCTATAATTGAAAATTAGAGAGATATTTAAACTGTCGTTTTTTGTATTGCTGAATGCATGAGTGGCCTTCTTTTATAGGCTGGAGAGAAGGCAGTTGGGTGTGGAGTTATCCGTGTTTCTGAAATCAGAGAGTGGAACATGGTCAAAGATCTACATAATAAGTATGCCTACCTTTTGGATGATTTACAAGTTGTACAGTTCTGAAATTTTAGTTGATGTTGACTTCTTTGTTGTCAATACAGGACGGTGGATCAACTTGGATTGCCGAGGTCTGTGATACAAAGTAATTCCCCCTACCTGAGAAGCCTCTTTTTCTGGAATTATATACCATGATATAACAAGTTTACCCTTTCTTGTTGACGAAATCTGCAGGCATGCTGGATGAACTGGAGCAGCTGCTGAAAGGCATCGCAATGATGAAAGAGATGACGCTTCGGACCAGAGACTACCTTGTTTCATTCGGTGAATGCATGTCCACACGGATTTTTGCTGCTTACTTGAACAAAATTGGTGTCAAAGCACGGCAGGTACATCTTTCAAATATTTGTACAATGAATATGTGCTTTGCAGGTTAAGAGTACCAGCCTACACAGATATGCTATAGTATTACTCCCTTGTGATTTTGATTAATCGCTGAATTTAAGACTGCAAATTCACTTGTTGTTTTCAATTATCAACCCTATTGTTAGTTGCATATGCCTATTCTGTGTAGGATTTCACATAGCACTGTATTACCCCCTCTATGCCTTAGAGTTAGCTACAATCTGAAGGAAATAGTGTGAGCTGAGGCCAGGTTGTCTCTGAGCTTCCTTCCCACACTGTCTCAATTGGATGCAGGAACCCATAAAATTAATGAGACTGCCTCAAATCCCTGTAGTTCGATAGTTCTGTGTAGAACTTCTGGACTTTAAATCATGTGATTGTGAACTCATATTGGTTATTAATTCTATGCTGATAATTCTTGTGCAGTACGATGCATTCGATATTGGTTTAATAACAACAGACGATTTTGGTAATGCGGATATCTTGGAAGCAACTTATCCCGCTGTTGCGAAGAGATTGCATGGAGACTGGATACGGGATCCGGCAATACCTGTTGTTACTGGGTTCCTTGGGAAGGTATCTCATAAGAAAATGGGTTCATTTTTGGGGCAGCTTTTGTTTTGGGGTTAATGGAGCAACTTAGTCATTGCAGTTTGCCATTGCTGCAGGGGTGGAAATCAGGTGCTGTAACTACCTTAGGCCGAGGTGGTAGTGACTTGACTGCTACAACCATTGCTAAAGCCCTGGGATTGAAAGAAATCCAGGTCTATTTTTAGTCTGATTAAACAACAACAATTTTTTTTCTTGATGGAATAAAAGTTGTGTGAACTGTTGATTATACTTCTAAAGAGCTAATAACTAGCCAACATGTGCATTTTACGAAGTAGTTACTTATCACATCTCAGAATATGTCTGTTCTTAAAGAATACTACTGCCTGATATAGGTATGGAAGGATGTCGATGGTGTATTGACATGTGATCCAAATATCTGTCCAAATGCAAAGACTGTGCCGTATTTAACGTTTGAGGAGGCTGCAGAACTTGCTTATTTTGGTGCCCAGGTAAGCGTTAGTTTACAGTGGATCATTTTTCCCAAAAATCAATTTTTGCAGAAGTAGTTTTCAATGTGAAAATAGAGTGAAAGCTCAGTTGTTCTTTGGAAGTAGAACTATAAATGAATGGCTCCTTTTCCTCTTTCCTCTTTCCTCCTGAGGCTATGTAGAGTATTGTTGGACGTGGCATTACATGTCACTGTTGACAATTGTACAATTAGTTCATCATGTCAGTTTTAGCTACTCCACCTACATATTAGAAATGGGACATTTATGTCCTTATTATGTGTTGTGATTATGATCAAATGCAGGTTTTGCATCCACAATCCATGAGACCTGCTAGAGAAGGTGATATACCAGTTAGGGTCAAGAATTCATACAACCCAAAAGCTCCAGGCACCCTTATTACTAAAAAGAGAGAGATGGATAAGGTCTCGTATTACTTAAGATATACTCTCACATCAGAGCCTGTGACTCAAGGACTGATTTCTCCCCATCTTTTTAACTAATAGGTGGTTTTAACTAGCATAGTGCTGAAGTCAAATGTCACTATGTTGGATATAGCGAGCACTAGGATGCTTGGTCAGTTTGGTTTTCTGGCAAGGGTATGTCAAGCACTAAGACATTTTGTTTGCTCACATTTCACTCTTCTTATTTTGTATGCATCCATGAGCTTGGGCAGGTCTTCTCCATATTTGAAGATCTCGGGATATCTGTAGACTGTGTGGCTACTAGTGAAGTTAGCGTTTCTGTGTCACTTGATCCATCAAAGATTTGGAGCAGGGAACTTATTCAGCAGGCAAGTGCTTCTGTCCACGTGCTAAAAGAAAAATACCTGGACTCTGTACTGACTGAATTATATCCTTCAGAAAGAGAACTAGCACCGCATGAATATAGGAGTAACTGAACGCTTTTAAAATGAGATGATAATCTTGACATTGCCACTAGAAAATTCAATACACTGTTTCTGATGGATTAGGTTCCTGAAGCAGCTTATCTGAGGATCGTTACTTTCTTTGCTCTTTTGGTCATCTCTTAGGAACTCGACAATGTAGTTGAAGAGCTTGAAAAAATTGCGGTCGTCCACTTGCTTCAGCAGAGAGCAATAATTTCACTCATTGGAAATGTGCGACGGTCATCTCTTATACTAGAAAAGGTATAATACTTGTGCATTTCAACTTTTCGAGGGTATATTCCTATCCTTGGCTCGCTCACAATCAAGAGACTCACACTTGGTAGCTAATAAACATCTAGGCATTCCATGTGCTGAGGAAAAACGGGGTCAATGTTCAGATGATATCACAAGGTGCTTCAAAGGTACTCACTTTCAGTGATCATTGCGAATCACATTTATATTTTCCTTCTTTTTTTTTTATGCGTGCTTTGGTTTCAGAGTTTGTAATGCTTTCACCTCTGAGCAGGTTAACATGTCGCTGATAGTCCACGACAGCGAGGCACGGGCGTGCATAAAAGCCCTCCATCAGGCATTCTTTGAGGACGATGTCCTGACCGAAGTTGAAGCAGAGAGCCTGATCGTTAATTAGTCGATATAAGTACGCCGCTTCCTCCGCCTGATAGCCCGCTCCCGAGCAACGGCGCCAGCTCGATTGCCTTCATCGATTTGCAGCTTGATCCTTGTACATGAACCGCGTTGTGCCTTCGTGATTTTGACTTTTTGTTGTTTCCAGCATGGACGAGGACTAGTGCTGACAGCGATTACCACGATGTTGCACGATGAAAAGGGAACAACGTGCCGCGTACACGTGTGAATGAACAGCGACCGTGCAGCACGTGATGGCTGGGTATACGTTAGGATTAGTTGTTACGGAGGTCCAGATGGCTGGTCCGAAATGGAACATGGCCCTGGTAAGCAAAGCTGCTGGTTGAATGGTCTGTATCCGCGATCACACGCACCACTAGAGGACCACCGCAGCAGCGACACGCAATATGAGACTGCAATCGTGCCGTCTCTTTTCCTCCTTCCGTGAGAACGATGTCCCGCTGTGCTCGGGAGTTGCCCGTGTCGAAGACGCACGCTGCTGACACTGGTCCACGAGCGTGTTCCTCTCGAGGACGGCGACGACCACTGGATTGCGCAAAGGAAGGGAAGACCATGCTCTTCGTCGCGTCCCATGTACTACAAGGCTCCAAGCGCTTCTACTCCTAGTAGTAGCTTGGTCCCGGGGCGGGTCCTCGTAGCTAGTCGTCGTAGCATGGGAAAAACGAGGATCGGCCATGGACCGGACTGACTGGGTCCCTGGTGGTATTGTAGGATGGGCCCCAGCCCCGACTCACGCTGGGAGCCTCGTCGTTACCCGTTTGGACTGGCGCGCAGCCTGCGTAGATTCGGTCGTCAACGTCAGTTTCCGGGGCGCGTGGTGGGCTGGGCTCGCATGCTCGTGCGCGGTACCAGTAACCGCATCCAACGCGCGATGATCGGTCCGGCTCGCTTTTCCCATCGACAGCGCGATGCGAATCAGGGAGAATCGTCCCCGTTGTGGTGCGGCCGGTCCATCGGATCCAGTCAATCCTGCAATTGATGCGAAATTCTGTTCCAGTCCAGAGGAGGTGCGGACGGTCAAAGCTTAGTCCTGGCGTGCTGCAGTCACCAGTGATGGCGCTCCTGCCACCACCACGATCTACAGTAGCGGCAGCGGCAGCACTGTCGCCTGTTTCGTTCGTTGCTGTTGCTCGCTCGCCCGAACATATCCTCCGGCGCCTGTTCTCCACCGCGACGCACGAAAGCGACCTCGCGCGTAACAGAGCGGTGTGACTTTGCAGGCACGTTACACAGTTCAGCGTGAGTTTGGGCGTAAGCGAATTCTCTCGGTATCATATGTAGTTAGATGTTATTTGAAAACTGTTAAATTTAACAGATCAACAACTCAAATTTATTCTTACTCGGATTCACAAGTGTTGTTTACATAAAAGTTTATTTGTTATAGACTCAATTTTCACCGTCTAACCACAGGTGATTTTTCTCTAATTTCGGTAACGTGTTTCTCCTCTTCTCTCTCGACCTGACCTGGTCCAAGCCTCCTCCGTCCCCATCCAAAGGTAAGGTGGCTCCTATCCTCGCATTCTACAAGTCTTCGCAATTCACAGGTCAAAGTAGATCAACGGCGAGATGAATGATAACTATGCATGCATTGCTCCTACTCCTAATAGCCATACAAACACCAGCAAGGGAGTAGTCGCAGAATTGGAAACATTGGAAGCGAGTGGACGAGTCATAGAAGGATGCATTTATTTTTTAGCAAATGGGGGTACCCAAACAAATTTTTAGGTTTTCCAGGGAGAGCACCTGGCACCCCACTGTTTCTCGTTGGAAGGGGAAGGTGGGAGGAAACAGGACGCAAGCGCAGCCACCACTCCTTTGTTTCTATTCGCTTTCCCTCTACCTGTAACAGCACACCAGCACTGCCATAGTTCCTTGCATTAACAAAACACCCCAAAAGTGTGAAGCCATTGCATACACGTCCAAGAGCCCTCCCCTCGCCTCCCATTTACATCACCCATGACAGGAGACGATAAGGGAGCAAGGGACCCACCGAACACTCCTGCCCAATCATGCATGCCACATATGGCACCGGCAGAGCCGAGGCGCTTAACAAACGAGACAACGCATCACAGATGAGCCACATACTCTATAGACAACACTATATAATACATTCGGGGTGAAGATCAGATACAAATATACCATCGTCTGTCATTTCCTCTCATGCTACAGAGAGCTAGCTTACAGAAATTAAAAGCTGAACCCTGGAATAACTGGTTAATACAGGTACTGCCACTACTGCCGCTAAAGCGTTGGTTGGCCGGATAGATAAATATTTACATCAGAAGAGAGGGAGCAAATCAGGTGCGGGGCAATAACAATAATATTAATCTTGGCCCTTAAACTTTCCGCCAAGATCAAACAGCGGAGAAGCAAATACGCAAGTATACATTACCTACTAAATCCAAAGGCTGCATCAGACAAGCAATAGATCTCAGGAGTAACTTGGCTGGGACCAGGCCGGCACAATGCAGATCCTCCTGATACATCATAAGCTTCCAACAACCTACGCAAACAGCTGAAAGATGAGTCCCTTTCCGTGCAATCAAGGCAAACAAATGTCATTCGATCAACAGCTAAGGGGCTGTTTGGATACAAAGTATTTTCAAAGTTTTGGAAGAAAACCATGGTTTTAGAAAATACTATAGTTTTAGTAAGTAGAAAGGTGTTTGGATACAACTAATTCCATAGTTTTTAAAACCATAGTATCATCAAAACTCACAGTTTTTTTGAAGTTTTAAAAACTCCACCTTGGAGTTCTTTTTTCTAAACTGAGAAAACGGGAGCCTTGTTTTTCTCTCTGACGCGCACCACTCTCTTCTCGCGCATGATGTACGCAAAGCGTGTACTGCAGATCCGTGTCTATTTATTTGGCTAGAGGTAGTTAGAATATTCTTGGTAAATCATATAAGCATGTGATTTACGTGATGTGAAGTTACTATGTATATAATTTATTTGGCTTTTCGTGGAGTTAGAATATTCTATGATTTTAGGAGTTGAAAGATCCTAATATAAAAAAGAACTTTGTTCTCACAGCACCCGCTCTCCCCCTTAGTTGAATGCTATGAGAAAAACTTTAGTACCCAAACATGTCATAGTTTTTCTCAAAACCATAAAAAACTCCAGTTTCTAAATACTATGGTATTTACTAGCTGTAGTTTCTAAAACCAAAGTTTTTCAGTACTATGGTTTTTAAAAGCAACACCCAAACATGCCCTAATAGTTTACAGGTTACTAGCCAATTTACAAATGCAAAAATCATCTTTCTTTCCATCTCAACATTTCTAAAACTTGGGATTCGTCAACCCTATAAAGAACAAAATATGCATGGAGCACTTACCTAGCTATCTAAAATACTCGCCACATGCAGACCAGTCCTACTCACTCGAGGCCGCACATCCTTCACCAGCTGCTACAGGTTCCTCCTTTCTCAGGGTCGATTTTGAGTTCATCTTCTGGACTTCCTCTTTTGTGTAAATATAGATCTTGCGTACTATGCTGCAGAATTCCCTGCTCAAAAAATAATGAACTGGTGTCAGTAATGAAAAGAAAGCTCAAGTGAATAATATCAAGATATAACTAAGATAGACTTACTCCCAGGGATCATCTCCCACAAGCATCATATCACCCTCATTGTCTGTATAAACAATCTGCCAGTTTTTATTAGCAGACACCAATTCACCCTCAAATTCAAACATTTTGTCAAGCTCTGCCTTAAGCTCATCATAGTCATTGAACTTAGAGAGGTCCACCGATCTGCCAAGTGCCACTCCTTGCTTATGAACCTTGAAAGACAATAGGAAACTAAATATAACAGCAGACACCTTAAAATAAGTATAGGCGAAAATTGCCAATTATTTGATAATGACAACATAAATGAGGAAAAAAACAAGCATAAAAGGGTCTGTGTCTCAGCAAGCATGTCAGGCATAAATGACTTTTTTTATGAACAAAGAAGTAACAAATTCCTAAAGCACAGAAATCCCTATGTGAATAAATCAAAAACAGATTCTGGTTCAATATGAAATGAGCAAGTAGCCTGATAATGTCTTCCCAATTATTGTCATGGCTGAAAGAAGTAACATAAATCTAGAACAGTATGTGGCCACAAACGTGTTGAAAGAAACAATACCTTTGTGCAACTCCTTGTTGAAGAACCCTGGGATTTGCTTTGAATATCTTTTGAACTCTGCTGACCTTGCTGACCACTTTTCTCATTCTCAGCTGCTGTCCCAGCAGTACTTACGGATACCTCAGGTAAGCACTCAGTCGGCACAGGTTGCACTTCATTCATCAATGCTGAGGGTTGAGTTTGGACCACATCCTCATGTATTGCAGCCATCGGAGAGTTCAACGGAACAGGAGATGCACTGATGGTGTCAACTTTGAACCCGAAAATCTTGAATCCATTACCTTCTCTAGTTTTCTCTAAATCAAAAGGAGCAACCGATGCATGAGGTCTGACAAGTCGTGGCTGTTCAACCCGGGCATATGGCCGGCTTAACCAACTCGATGGGTTTTGTCCGAATGTGAAATTTTGAGGATCACTTGCATTACCATAGATGCCATTCTGGTCATTCCAGAAACGCAACTCATTGCCTGCCGATCGCATCCGTGTTCTTGATTCAACAGTAAGGGAATGTTGTGGAGGCACTAAAAAGTATGGGTCAGCACAGCCATGAGCTGGGCCTTGATCCTTAAATTGGCTGTTGAAACCATTGAGATGGTTATGATTGTCATTAAATGGCTGCATAAAGAGTCCCTGGGAATCTACAAAAGATTGAGGTGTGGAATGGCCGTCCTTGAAATCAGTTTCACGCCTTCCCAGCTGCATCCAATTATCCGTAGAGGATCTCTGCTGAAAATTTAGGGCATGGCTTTTTCCATTGGTTGATGGGGACCACAGCATAGGCTTCTGAACAGTGGCATTAGAGTCATTACTTTCAGTCAGGTTGTTCCTCAAGGTCATCTGCTCTTGACCTTGCAAGACCGCGTTTTGATTTTGTTGTGCTTGAGCAGAATCGACATCAATCCTAGATGCACCTGCAAATGGAACAAATGTTTTGAAACGCATTAGCCTAGCCATATTTTCATCACCCTTGAAAATTGAGGGGACAATAAACTTACCTTCTTTAGAAAGAACAGATGATTCGGGTGAAGGTGGAGGAGCATTCTGTCTGGGTCTTTTGACTCTACTACTAGATAGAGGAAGGGGATTAACAGGAGATGAGGAAGCAGGCTCTATCTTCCATTGGGATACCCTATCCGGTCGTGGGATTGTAGAAGGTTCATCCCAACGCACCTTTAAGTACCTCCAACTGGATTCAGGCCATAGCGGGTCCAGATTTTCACAACCGACTATAGTACCAGTAAACCTACAATACAAGATAATGGCATGTCAGATATAATTGGTTGGGGAAAAAAGCTACAAGAACATTAAACTAAATATTCCAGTTACCTCTGTTCTGGTGCCTCTTCCCCTTCAAACCTCATTCTGAATCTCATCCCAATAGAATAGTTGTTTTTCAGTGACTCCATATACTGATCATATGGTATGATGAACTCTGAAGGGCTCGTCCTACCATCGACATTCAGAGATCAGACACGTTTGGTACCTCTAATGAGAAATTGAAAATGGATTCATGGTCACAGTTTCATACAAGAATATCCCAAAAATCAGGATACTGCAGACGTCAACATACCTTGGTTTGTAGTACACCGTGAACATACTTTTCGTGTTGATGGCATGCCACGCAGTTGCAAGTACTCCAAGGTGCATGCTGTGGCTAGATATGACTGAAGAAGGCACATTAGACAGCTGTCTCATAGCCCGCCTAACACCAACTCTAAGCTCACCATTCTCCCCTCTGCGCAGGGCACAACAGAAACTTAGCACTGGATGGGAAACTGGTATGCTCAGTAGGCAGGAAACAATGACATACCTGAGGAAAATGAAAGCATCCCCAGCAACAAGCCTTTTGGAACTAACAAACACACTCCAACCGCTCTGAAGGAGATGTCTCCTAGGTTGTCCTGACAATTTTGAACAATCGCCAACATTAAGTACACTAACAGGCTGTTCAAGGAATTGAAAGGCGGACGTATCACAAAACAAAAGATGACTGAGCTAATAATCTGCAAAATATTAACACCCGAAAGGTCCAACAATGATGCAATAAATATACAAGTCCCAAAGCCAACATAAGTCTAAAGATTGCTCGGATCAACAAAGCGAGGAGACTAGATGAAGAAGCCAAATTACCGCGAAAGATGTGGCGGAAGCGCCACTCCATGCCGTGCAGATCCTTAGCCACAAGCTCCTGAGTGGGAGGCGATTGTGTCATATCCTGCCGTGCAAAACGCAACAATCAGCTCCAAATCCGGTGGAAACAGAGCTCGCCCCGTGAGAATACCAAGAAAAACGCGTATGTTTAGGAGAAGACACGCACCAGGGGAGGGAGACACTCGTCCGCGTGCCGCCGCAGCACCGAGAAGCCACCGTGGGTGCTGGTGTCGGAGGCGGTGAGAGTCTTGCAGAAGGACCTGACCGCTGGCCTTGGCGCCGTGGCGTTGGACCCAGAACTCGCCTTGTCTGCTGCCGCTGCTTCGCTTTGCTGCATACATAAAACCAACAAGCCCAAATAAGGACATCTCCTCGGTTGAGGAAAAAAAGGGGGGACTAAATCCTACAAATTAAAACTCCAAAGGAGCAAGGGGCTTACTTCCGGCTCTGGCATGAGCATGATCTGGGCGTAGACTTCGTCCGTGTCCGGCTCCGCCTGTCAAAATCCGCAGCACATGAGCTTAAATCACACAAAACAGAGAAAGGGGGGGCCGGCGAGAACGTAATTGGACAACAGAAACCGGGAAAAGCGAAGCGCGGAGACGAAGGGAACCTTGAGCTCGACGTTTATAACGCGGCAAAGCAGCTTGGAGGGCAGATCGTAGAGCCGCATCTGGTTCTGGGCGACCTGGTTCATGGACGCCTCCACCTGACAACAGGAGAAACAGCAGGAAATTAGAATCAGCTGCTGGCCGAAACAGAGGAGACCAAAGCTCGAGAGAGAGACGAAGGGAGCTGAAGCAGGCAGCGCCGCGAAGTACCTGCTCGATGTGCCCCTGAGGGAAGTAGAAGACGAGGTCGTTGATGCTCGGGACGGTGACGAGCGGACCGGCGCACGCGCGCCATAGCTCCGGGTAGAGCGGATCCCCTGCGCGAACGAACATCAGCACGAGGAAGCATGAGAAACGAGGGAAACCGAGCAGCGCGGGCCGGATCCGGGCGCGCGCGTAGTACCTGAGTTGGCCGCCGGCTGCGGCGCCATGGCTGCGTGCGGCATCTGCCTCGGATCGGACGTCGGCGGCGGTGTCGGCGGCGGGGGAAACCCTAGACGAAGAAGGTGAGGGGAGAAGGGGGCGAAGGCAGGCGGAAAGGGGGAGGGAGGGAGGCAGAGAGAAGAGAGAGGAGTGGCTTGGCGCTGCGGTCGAAGAGAGGAGGGAAATGTTTTTGTGGGGGAGGAAAGGAAAGGGTGCGGATAGAAAAAGGGAGGGAAAGCGGTGCGGCGCGGGGCGGGGCGGGGCGGGGCGCCTGTGCTTGCGTGTGCGAGGCTGTCTGGTCTGACCGGCCTGCAGCAGCAGCAGCAACAGCGGCGCAACTGGTTGGACGAGGAGGAGCAGTGGGTGGCGGGTGCAGCTTTGCTGCAGCAGGAGCATTGGAGACTGGACACCTGCACCATGATAGTGGAGCATTCCAACGTTTTCTGCTTCCTTTTCTTCAGAGAAGATCAAACCCTCCTAGGTTTACTGTAACTTCCTCGCAGTTTATGATGCGTCATATTTAGGCACTTTTTTGTTTGAGAGGGAGTTTTGAGTTTTTAGAAAAGCTGGTTAATAGGTAGTTAAAAATTTGGTTGATGAAATTTAGATATTAGCTTTTGTAATGTATTTTTAGATTTTTACACACGAAAAGTTTGAAAAGCAGTACTCAGTGAGCTTTTCAGCTTTTAGTTTATTTCTGCAATAGCTATCTCTTTAGCGTTTCAAAAACTAGCATTTTAGAACTTTATTTTTCGGCTTTTCAAGCTAGCTGAGAAGCTGAAACAAAAAGAGCTACTAGTATTCTTTTGCAGAGAAAAAACAAGACATACCTATTTTTGCAGAGAAGAAAAAACCGAGAGATATTTCTCGGTGGCGGACATGGACAGGGAAGACTCGAGAGGCGCTGCCCGTCCGTTCAATTTCCACGAGCACTCGCACTCCCTTCCACCGCGCTTTCATCTCCTCGACTCAAATGGATCCATCCATCCAGATCCAGTATCCAAAGTCACGCTGGCTTTTCTCCCGTCCAGCGAGGCATTGACAGGGGTAGTTCACACCGCACACGTTTTTCCTTTCTACCCCGAGGGTGGAATTGAATGGAATTCCAGATTTCCAGCCCTTTTGATGGATGCAGGCGAAGAAAAAGAAAGAAACCCGGTAAAATATGAAGGGTGGATCGGAACTGGATTTCCGTTCCGGAGAAGCAAAGAACGGCGTGTTTCGCAAGTGTTACGCAAGGGACGGTGAGGGTAAGTATAGTATTTTATCCTGGCCCATAATAGGCGAGGCAGGGCAAGCCGCGCTTGCCTACGCTGATGGCACATAAACGGGGCGTTACATTAACGAGGAAGCTTGTTCATGCTCAACTTGCTAATAAGATGGAGTCCTATTCCCAGTTTTAGTACTGTATTGAAAGGTGATTTGGTGGTGGGGTCTCTCTGGTCCCCGGGAGCTCTGCTAATTACGTGCACTGAGGCGACAATGGTGCGTGGCCCGTCCGTGCTTTGCTTTCTTTTCTTCCTTCTCCTTGGGCTCCGATTTTGTTATCAGCGCATGATGCAGCCAAGGGAGAGAGAGAGAGAGAGAGAGAGAGAGGAGAACGGAGAAAGAGAGATTAGCAGGCATGACCAGTCCTAGTTAGTCCATTGTTAAATGGAGGATATCCTTAGCGGAGAAAGGGATCAATAATTGCGGTGTGAAAGCAACCGAAAGTTGCCGCGGGGTGGCTCGGCCTTGGCCGGCCTGACGCCTCGACGGACGGACGAGGGAGCGCGCGCTGTCGCGGCATCGGACGCGCCTCTGCCCCCGTCGCCCGATTAAACTAATCCCCCCGTCTCCACTCGCAAAGCAGCGGCGGCATCGTCGTCTCCACCGCCCGCTCGGTCAGTGTTGCTGGTTATCTTAATCCGGCGCCTAATCCCGCCCGGGGACTAACTAAACTATTCCGGTGGCTGCGCTGCGTCTGGCTGGCGGACACGCGCGCACATGGGGCTGCGGTGGGAGAGAGAGAGAGAGCGGCGGCCAGCACCCAGCGATCCTGTCCCCTGCTCCCGCGCCCAGCGTTCCCGTCATCATTACCGGGTCATGAGCACCGATAATGAGCCCGCGCGCCCGCCTGCCAGTGCTGCCAGTATTTGTTTAGTTTATCGCCTCCCGACGCGAAGACCTGCCCGGCACTGCTGCATCCAAGGAACCCACGATTAGTTAACTCGTTAATCAACTCGGATGATTGGTGGTTAGCGTTCCCGGTCTGGTACGAAATCGTCTTTTTATTAGCTGGGCTTGCTTTGACCGCGCTCCTCCTCCTCTTCCTCAGCTGCTGCTGATGTCTACGGTCGTCGTCGCCGGGCCGCCAACGATGGGTTCACTTCCCTGGACGGAGGAGAGGAGAGGAGAGGAGAGTCGTCGCTTGAGCCGGTTTCCAGGCTCCAGCTCGGCTGACAGGGCCACGTCGGAAAGGGACTCGGACACGTGGACCGGACCGCGGCCACGTCTCCGGTTTTTGCGATACGTATGTGAGTACGTGCTATACGCGTACGTAGCTCCCTGATTGGTTGGACGAGTACGCGTGCTGGCTTGGCTTAACTCCAAACGTGTTTAGCTCCGCCACCGCTAGGCTTGTTGGACCTGGACTCCTGGAGCAGCACACCTGTCATCACCTGTGTACTGAACCTGAACCTAGTGCCGCCTCGTTGGTTCCTCCCACCACGGATTATCAAACTGGCGTAGTGATTTTCAATGGAGATTATCGAAACAACGGTATACTGCTGACAAACTGTCAATGAAGACGGCCCGAGGTATTGTAATCCCCTAGTATATCAGAGCAGACACATCACACGTCTTTGTTTCCGCCACGAAAGAAAACATGCATCCGTTTCCAAGGGGGAACGGAAAAAATTATTAAAAATTAGCATTGGAGATGGAGTTTGATGTTGTTATTAACTTTGACCTGATTGGCTATAACTCCTACGCTTATTGCCCGGCCACGGAGTTTGGCAGCAGGGAAAGAACGGCGACCGCTTTATGTCTCCGCCGGTGGTTCCTACTTCCTAGTGCCCGTGGTTGAGGGTGCGTTTGTGCAGCTGCTACTCCTAAGCAGCACGTCATTTTCCGCATCCTGCTCCGTCTGACCCTTTCTTAGTGCGGTTTGGAATGACAGGAGTAGCCTTTTTTTTTTGGTCGAGCATTGCTAGGTTTTACTTTCCTCCTGGCGAATTTGCTTGTTCCTTTCTTCGGTTGGTTTAATCCCAGGTCCCACTGTGATAAAAAAAAAAAACGGAAACGGAGTCAAGGTTATGCGGTCATTCCGGAGAAAATATAGCTTTCTCTTTCTCTTAGCGAGGTTTAAGATAAGGCATGCCATGACAACAGCGTTCGCTGCAAATGTCAAGCTTAACTATAACAAACGAGAGAAGCATGGTGCTCTCTGCTCAGCCGAAAATGCGCAAGTTAACTCTAATACTCCACCCATCTGTTGCTGATTTGCTGTTCCCAGCTCGTTTAGTACTATAGTATTACTCCTCCATGCAAAGCAGATAAGAGAGATAAGAAGCGAGGAACGTTCAAACCGCACGCGCCTGGCCGGTCGCTGTCCCCCGTGTGCCTCCCGTCCAGACCGAGAAACAACCAAAAAGTCTTCGCCAGCTGGCACTGCTCCAAGTGGTAGCGCTAGTAGCGTTGCCACCGAAACTTCAGAGCAATCGACGGTAGAAATACGAGAGGGTTTTGATCACGCGTTACGAACTCGCTTTGCAAGTTCGGTAGCCGGTGCCGCGGCTGCGCGGTAGGATGCTGCTGTAAAAAAACTAACTGTGTTTTACTGTAGATATTATTAACTACAGTAAGCAGCGTCAGGAACCGAACGCAGCCAATGTTAGCGAGTCAAAGTCAAAGCACCGAGCTCCCTTGGCCCTTGCTTCTCCCCCCAGTGGAGAGACGACAGACGAGACGCGGACAGGTCGCCCCTCTCGCTACAGTAACGGAACTGTACACACGTCGCGGGCCGTGTCGACGACTCGACGGCGACGTGCGCTCGCTACTGTGCCCACCGCGTCGTCGTGCGGACACAGAGCTCCATGCACCACCGTACGCGTACAGGGAGAGGCGGGAGGAGTAACTGCGAGTGCGTGTACACAGATACGTACACCTCCGATCAGATCCGATCTGACTTTTATACGGGTGCGAAGAAGGCCCACCTGGCTGTAGGCGAAGTACTCGTACCGAGAGCGAGCAGAAACGGACGGCCCGCCGGCGCCGCTGCGGCCTCGGCAGCGAGCGAGACGCATTCAGCCCAGGAGCAGGACACGGACACGTGCTCTCTCTCACCTCTCCTCTCGCGATGTCAGGTTTCATCAGTCGTCACCTCGGCGACCGCGAAGGGGCCGTCCAGCGTACGGCCCAGCGTGTCGCGGAGCGCCCCGTCTCGGGGAGGGTTGGAGCGATCTGGGCCGTCCAGACGCGGGACGGACGGTCGAGGCGGGACGCGTCTCTGTGGGCCGTACAGGCCGTAGCCTGCCTGATTGCCGCTGGCTGGCTCCTCTTCCTCTGCGCAAAAGCGAGGGGCAAGGAGTCACGGGTCTGCTTCGCTTTGCTGCGGCTGGCCGGGCCTACGCTGCTTGTCCTCTCGATGGGCCATCCCTCACGCTGCCTTGCCAGGCCCATCATTATCTTTCGTGTTTATACGGTACGATTTTTTTTCTTTCTTTTCATCTCCTGTTTTCCATATTACTAGTAAAGCTTTTTTGTACGATCTCCAAATTTTGATGTGATCTGTCAATCTCATCCCAGTTTTTTCTGCTGTACTTGTAAGAATAATTTCATGTTCAGTGCATCTTTATATATATATATATATATATATATATATATATATATTCTATGCGTGCTCACAATGGTGGTTGGGATTTTGAAACCACCGTCTATCTATGAATATGATCAAAATTCAAACGAACATGAATTATATCAGGGTTTTCATATCATAGCAGTACAATGAAAGAGGAGAGCCCCCTTCTGTTTTGTCCTCCACCAGGCACCAACCATTCGAATGCGCAACGAATGACTACTCGTCCCACAGCCTGTCTGTTCTTTACCGAGCCGGCTCTATGCCATGGGCCTCCAAAAGCAACGAGGCCCCATCCCCTGCAAGCATGTCTGTATGCAAACCATATTGTACTTGGGTATATGATCCAGAAAACTCCAGCCTAATGCCCCACACGAAACCCGGGTCCCTTCCTCAAGTCACGTTTCTCGTCTTTTTGTTTTCAACAAAAGTCAACATGTAGAACAAGTTGTATTTTGCCATTCACATGTGAGTGCATGTCAGGTGAAAATGATGTAAAACTTGGAAATTTAAACGTTTTTTTTTTACCAAAAATCATACTCCGTACTTAGATGTGCTATTATTTTTTTTAGAAAAAGCACCATCGTCACGTAAAATTTATTTTAAAATACAGAACCTATACGTATATTTTTGTTGATTTTTCGCGTTGCAATTTTTCTTACCATTTTCATTTTCTGCCGGAGCCCGGAGTACCAAGATGACCATAGGAACAGATCCATTCCGTGACCACATACAAAAAGCCTGCAACGCGCCATGCATGCGGTATTCCTGCGGTGTCCATTCATAATTTTCAAAGACCACAGGCCTGCAGCCCGCAGGACACGCATTGCACCGCACCACTGCCACCTCGCGCTTTGCACACCACCATGCCTTCGCGACGGAATCGGGGCGCCTCGCACTGATTTGCCTGCAGCCACCAGCAAGGTTACCAACTGCTACAGCTGCAGACCGGTGAACGAGCCACAAGGCCCACAACGGCCAGCAGCTCAGCAGCTCCCTCGTCGCCCTCCATGGAGTACTACTTTGTGCATCACCAAGTTTTTTGCAACACGCACCATGCTCTTCTTTACCAGCCCTTCTCATTACAGTGCTGCACATCTGCAATGCAAAAGGTGCCCACAGGAACAGCTCGCTCCTTTCACGGCCCACATGCAAAGCATGCAATACCTCGGGGGCCCATTGCTGTTTTACAGCGTGTGTGGCCCAGGCATCCTCAAATGCTTTGCACATAACCGTAGTCCTGGCAGTAATAATCCTTGCACTGCATTGCGGCGCAGGCCTTGGCCCACCCAACATCATTGTACTGGCGTGGCCCAGGCAGTCAGGCAATGAAACAGAGGTTAGGTCGCAGTAGTAAAAGCCTTCTGAAAGTGGGCCCACAGGCATCCAGAAAGACAAACAGGGAGATGAAAAAAATTGGAAAATCTTACCAATGGTTCACCTTCACTCACATCGGATTCTTGTTGGTTCCGGTGTCAGAGAGTGTCTGTGGAGTCTTAAAAAAATAAGTATTGTTTAAAATTTTCAAACTTTTTTTAACTATTTATTTTATTTTAAAAAGTTTTTTAAAAAATATTTATTTTATTGCGAACCAATTTATTATTAAAAGTATTTTAAGTTTGACTTAATCATTTTTGTATTTTTAATTTTTTTAATAAAATAAATAATCAAACTTCGATTAAAAAAACAACACTTATTTTATTTTACGGAGGAAGGACTACATGCACGAAATGCTAATGAAACCATCCATCCACAGAGGTCAGCAGTACATCCAGAAATGTCAAGGAAACAGCTGGGCCCCTGAGACAAGGAAACAGAAATAGGCATCATCAAGTCACAGGTCCTGATCAAGTGGTGGAGCCGATGTGTAACAGTGTAGGAGTACTACATGATAGGTCTCATTGCACACCATCTTTTTTTCTACAGCTAAGTTGCATGACCTCCAACAGGCAACAGCTTTCTACAAGAAGATACATTATATTCACATCGTCCAGTACGCAAGGATCCATTTCATGGGCAAAGCATTCCCCCAGAAGTTCGAGCACCAGTATGTTCTGCTAGCTGCACAACTGGATTAGTACTAGGTTACAGGGAACTGTTGGTTGGTTCCTTGTAGAACATTTGGTTTGGACTCCGCAGCAGAACACATTTAACTCTAAATTCTCTTGTACATTGAGCATTGATCAGACATAATTAAGCGCTGTGCCACTGCATGCCACGATCAAAGAACATACGGAGATTAGAATGCTGAGACTAGAGCCACTGCTCATGATCACAAGCTGTGAAGCTGCATCAGCATAGCGACGAGCTCATCGCTGGATGGCCGATCAGCTGGTGAATCCGAAAGGCAGATAATGGCGACCCTGATAGCCATACGCATCTCCTCTTCATCTCCTTCCTCGCTTAAGATGCTAGTGTCCAGTGCTCCTTTTGGATCAGCAGATTGCTGCATATGCCGCAGCCATCTAGCCAGGCCACCGCAGCCAGTTTCTCCAGAGAAAAATGTATCTGCTGGGTCTCTACCAGTGAGCAGCACGCCCAGGATCATGCCAAGACTATAGATATCACTCTTATCTGTGTACCTGCACCATCAAATACCTGAATTTAAGTAGGGTCACAAACCTAATTAACTCAAACTACACGTGGGAGTAACCATGGCCTCTTGAATCATCACAGGAAAAATACATGGATAACATCATGTGCAGAACCTATACGGAAAACAAGATCGATTTTGCAGAAAAAAAGGAAGTTATTATAATTCTAACTCCCAAATAGCGCAAAATCAAAATCCACCATGACTGAAACACGCCATGTTTTGCAGTACAAGAGATAATGTGTCCATTCCTTTTTCTGTTGGAGAAAGATACATAATCCTGCCTAAAAATATTTACAATCTAGAAATCAACTTTCTACGAACTTACGTACTAGCTAAGTTTGACTCGGAAGAGGATGGAAAAAGAATATTGATTTGGAAACCCAATACTCAAAGGATTTATTCTCTCATGGAGATATGGGAGATCCAAGTGAAAAAGTCATAAGTATCAAATGGACAAGTGGTAGTCTACAAGTAAAGGTTCTCATATTGCGAAAAGCAAAAATTCTAGACCATCACAATGACCTAGGGATGACAATAGCTTCATGCTTTGATCCTTTTTTATTACTATTTTCAGCAGTTTCAGTATAAAGGACACTATTGTTAATAAATCAGAAAACTGATGCAGAAGAGCAATATAGAAAGGAAAAAATATAGGGTACTAAAAGTAAAAATTTGACTTTTCCAAATGTATAGTTTTTATCTACCACTAGGTTGTCAAAAATGGCACACACTTGTGCTGTCACACCATATGCTCCAATGATACAAGTATGATCAGACAAAATCATTACAGATAACAGTATTGCACAATTGACACTATATTTACTTTCTATAACAAAAAACGATCATTGCTGTGCATAGTAGCACCAGATTTTCATTAAATCTATTTTCTACGAATGAGGCGATTCTGATTTCAACATCCATGCATGAATTTAACTAAAAATAAAAGGAAGTTACCTGCTGCTATGGTAGCACTCGGGAGCAGCGTAGAGGCTCCTGCATAGTTCTGGATCACCTGAACCTGCTGCAGTCAGCCTTAGAACCCCACAATCCGTCAATATGGGTTCGAAACCATCGCCTAGCAACACATTGGATGGTTTGAGGTTGGAATGCAGTATCCTTGGATTAGACTCAAAATGCAAGTGCCTCAAACCCTTGGCGATCCCAACAGCAATTCTGCTCCTTGCATCCCAACTGAGGCTGACCTGCTGCGACCTCACCCTCTTCATCACATCCTCGAGGCTGCCCCCAGGAACGAAGTCATACACGAGTGAGAGGCAGTCAGGCTCGCGCACATACGCCTTCAGGGCCATCACATTCTGATGCCTCACCCGAGCAAGCGTCTCCAGCTGCCTCTGCACCCTTCTCATATCAGACTTGGACGAGTTTGGGGACAGCGACGGTGAGGCCTCAGCGCGGTTGGCTGTGTCGAGACGCTTGACGGCGACGGTGAGGTCATTATCAAGACACAGCTTGTAGTAAGTGCCATGGGGGCCATGAGCGAGCGGCTGCGCGGAGGGTAGCGCGGCCAGGAGGTTCTTGGGGGATATTTGCGGGGTGAAAGAAACGGGGCCCCTGACGATGGCGGGGGCGTTCTTGGCGTGGAGGATGGCGACGCGGATTGCGTACAGGAAGGCGAGGGCGAGAAGGAAACCGGTGAGGGAGCCGAAGAGGACGCCGAGCACGAGGCGGCGCAGGCGGGCGGCGGCGCCGGCCTGAGCGCGGGGAATCTTGGATTGCGGCGGCGGGGGTGAGGGCGGTGGGGCCTCTGTGGCCATGGGCTCCGAGTGGAGCGGCTGGGCGGAAGCCGGCGCGCACAGGCAGAGAAAAGCGAGCGCCAGGAGAACGGACATTAGCGGCAGGGTTTTGGTAGGGTTCTTGCGCACCATCACAGCTCTGTTCTCCATGAGATCAAGAAGCAACATTGCTAGCAAAAGACTAAAATCCGTTGGGCAAGACAGGGGAACCCAAGATTCCAAAAACCGGGGAAATCTTTGCCTGCTCCTTGCTTATCACAATTCACACCACCTCCTGCCGGCTTCCTCTATGGAAATCGAAGAGGACGGGCAGTCACATCGGAGCTTCAGCTTCCGCGGACCGCGGTGCAACTGAAAGTGAAATTTTGCGAGAAAGATGAGAAACCAGATGTCCAGGGCCGTGTCCGAGGACCATTGAACTAAGAGTAGAGGCTTGTACCTGAAGAAGAATCACGGAAGAAACACCAGCAAAGCTTTTCTCCTCCCAAGCCAGCTGCCCTGGAGCAGCAAGCAGCTCACGCAATTCTCACCTCCCACCCTCAGCACCCAGCACAGCACAGAACACACCGGCAAAGCCTCTCCTGGTTTCTTCTCTCTGCGGTATCCCAGCACTGTACTCCTGAATGATTCCGAACTCCACTCCCTCCAGAAAGCTTCAAACCAAAACGACACGGAACAAGAATTATCCAAAGCTGAGCCCCGGTTCACGGCTCGGAAAAGTTACTCGGAGAGCAGAGCAGCGTCGCATTTGCATTGGCCCGGGCGCCTAAAAGCCCTGGCTTTTCTTGGAGCATCTCTCTTCCGGCTCATGCAGGCTCGCGCCACCACCGTGCACGGCGACCGGACCGGACATTCCTGTCCCCGCCGCGAGAAGTGGACTGGAATGGGATTCTCCATTTTTTTACGCTGACGCTCTGTTTTATCCTCTCCGACCGCGAGGGGTGAAGCGCGGCGCGTGGCTATAGCGGAGGGCGTGGGGAGGGGAGAGAGGCACCCGCGAAGGCGCAGAGATGTTGATGCCCGTGCACAGTAGCCCACGCACTGTTTCGAAATCTTTTCTTTAATCTGTTCTTCCTCAAAGTGAGAACTCAGTACTACTTACTGCCAGTAACTTTTCCCCTTTTTTCTTGTCCGAATGCTGGTCATAAAATTTCCTTTCCGCGTTTGGTGTTCTTCTCCGTCGCCGTAAAGAAACTAAGAACACTGGCCAGAATTCTCAAATTGATGCAGCTAGCTTGCTACTCCATCTGCTGAACCCGCAGGTGACTCTCAATTGATTAACTGTTCCGAAATTTAAAATCTCTCATTCTCAAACAGCAGTGCCTGTTTTGGCCCTGTTCTTGCATTAACCATAGCTGCTTCATCCGTTCAGGTGGCCATGGAATTTTAACACCGGAATCCAGACGAGTTTGAACTTTTTTCTTGGCCTGCTTTTGGCTTTTTGCAGAGATAATTAGTGGAGTGAAAGCACGGATGCTGCTGCCGAGGTAATTATACCGTGGCCCGTACTTTGAGATTCACTTTCCCTTTCCCCGCCGCTTGTGTTCGTGTTCGTCCCTCTTCGCCCGCTGCGACGTCTCCCTGACATGCGGGGACCACCACGCTGCAAGGAAACGGGCCGCACCTCGTTCTCGCGGGCTTTGTTAAGGCCTTCGCTTAACATGGGCTGACCTGTTCGCTTTCCGTTACGCTATCTGAAGAGACCCATATGTAAAATTGGGCCAGTGCAATTCGCTTAACATGGGCCGAACACTATTTTACCACTGCAATCAGGTGGCCCATTTTCACTACTACAGCGTCCTGATGTTCAAGGCTGCTTCCTGATGAGCTATTTATGCAATCACCATTTGATTCACTCTTAATTATGACACCTTTGAGTGGATCCGCCGGCACTGTATTATCGTCGAAGAAAGCAAAACCATAATCACCGATGAATAACATTTGCTTTGTAACTTTGTTTCTCGTCAGAGGAAGCTCGGAATATCCTTGGTGGTACTTGGTACTACTAGTTTTATTGAGATGATTTCTCTGCATGTCAATTCATGAAGTTTGCCGACTTGAAAATAAGCAAATGATGATAATGCAGTCACACTCTTAAGCTGTTTGGAGGTCCATTTCAGAACAGAATTAATCAAGTACAACTGACTTTGTGAATATATATACACTAAGGATTCCTAATCTCATATTACCTGGATTTCTTTTCAGGCTTGTTAGGTATTTGATTCATGATTACTTTCGAGAATACTAGTTTATATCATCACTGTCGTATTTACAACTACAGTAAAACACTGAATTTTTTCTGTTTCTAATGTGCTGGATATATTCTTTCTCAGTTTCAACTTTGTAATTTTCTTCATTCAGTGGAAATGTTAGGTTAAAACAAAAGGATGTATTTTGTTCTTCTTTTGTGTTAAGTAGGCTTCTTAAAGTTAAAAATTGATAATATTTTGATATAACTCAAGTCTTCGTCGATCAAAATTATGATGTGCGCTGAATCATATTCTCCTTTGTAGTCAGCAGCTAATTTCCAATAACTACAGATACATGTGCAATTTTTTATTTAGACAAGTTATCATCAGCAAAGCGTCTATAGCACGAGCATAATCTATGAATGTTTCTTGTGCTGAGGTGCAACTGTTTTTTTAAGTGTTGGGATGTGCAAATACGAAGTTTCCTGGCTTCCATCTGCTTCACAGAATCTCAAGAACGACAGAGACGGGTGAATTTATGTTTCTGTAGGAGACGCGAAGCATTCTTTGAATTTTCAAGCAAGTGTGCAGATTGCTTCCTCCACCATCCTGAGGTCAATGTCGCTTCTTGAAACACAACAAAAATGTACATAATCAGAAAACTACACTTCGTAAGGCTGCTAGTGGACGTTGTTTTCCTGGCTGATGTTGATACTAGAGGAAGAGCTATCTTGGTCAGTAGCGTGCTCGGAAAGGGAAATAGGTGTGCAGAATCATGATTTTAACTTCCCCTTGTTTTTGACACGGAGTACTCTGTACTCAGAAATTCCTTGCTTAAGGTCTTCAGCTTCTTTTGTGATTTGCTCCGCATGGCTTTAACTATTAAACTGCATATTTTCAGTGTTAGGTACCATGTCGATTTGCTCTTGAAAATGGACGCTAAGTACTATCTAGAAAGCGAGGTGTCAGTTTTATGTAAGGCATCAATCAAGGTCAAGGTACCTTCTTTTTTGATTCGGGGCGCTGAACTTTCAGCTCCATATATGTTTCCAAAATAAAGTTCTCGTTGAAATGTACTGAGCCAGGAAGATCAAGTTCCAACAGTTTTTTTTCGATGCCTGAATTCCCCTCTTGTGTTAGCTTCATTCTCCATTCAAACTCCAGCAATCGTTGTGTGCTGCTGAAACTGAACGCATTGCCTGCCGTGATGGAAGTATAGCATTTCTTATCCGGATACATCTCCCCACACCACCAAAGTATTGACCCAAGTATTCCATGCTTGAAAAGAAAGGGTAAAGTTATCTACAGATAGTATACCTAAACCCAAAGAGCACTTCGGCGACACCTTTATATCACTCCAACCTTTTGTTTGTTTGTTCCTTTATCCTGAGGCAGTGTACCTAGTATGCATTTTAAAACTGCCACCTTTATATCACTCCACAGAAGCAGTAGCAGCAGCTTCTTGCGGAAACTGTACAAGGTCCTGATTTTGTAACTGAACGACAGTAGGATAGCATATGAATTCTGGATATATCCTGATAGTGTATTTGTTGTTATAATGTCATATTTCATCTTCCAACAATTCCATTTTTTATTACTTTTGATAAATTGCATCGCACTGCAAGTAACCTCGGTGCCAGTTGTGGTGGTTTCCTTGGCTACTAACGGACAGAGTGGATGGAGGAAAGAAAAACAAAAGGTCAGAACTCAGGAATCCAACAGAGAGTGGACCACTTTCAGTAGGAAATTGCTACTACCAGCCTCCATGACAACTGACATGGCATTTTGGATACTATCACCCAATGAAAGTGAAAGACCTTGGCACAGCAAACTGGATCATCACTGGGGCTTTCCAAGGGTAATCCACCACAAACCTATCGATTCTGCACCTAACTTTTAGTATTCAGAAGTGCTTCGAAAATCTATTGATTCAGTGAGTGGTCTCTCTCCGCAAGTAACTGTTGCCCTCTCTCTCTCTCGCTCCGCTCCTCCTAGGACCTGTATAAAAGGGAGAAGAAGCCTTTCGCCTGCCATTCAGACGATCGATCACACAACGGAAAAGGGGAGGGGAGCCGCCATGAAGCATGGAAGGGATGAAGAGGACGGAGCGAGTGAGTCGTCCAAGAGCAGCACCTTGAGCGCGTCGTCAGATACAACGGTTAGCAGCGCAGGGAGCAAGCAGCAAGCTCTGAGATTTGCAGAGGACCTCTCCCTGCCTTCGGTATCTCTCTCTCTCTCTCTCATGATTTATCGTCTAGCGTAGCTCTTGGAATCGCAGTTGCAATCATCAATGTCAAAATCTTCATCTCTTGAAATTTTCTGTTCTTGCTTCAGCGAGGATGCTAATTTTCCCAGTCCACGAATCAGTAGCTTTGGCTCCTCCTCGACCTGCTTGGCTGCTTTCTTTACTGATGCAGCCCAGTGATGCCACGAATCACTGATGCAGCCCAGTGATGCCACTGCTCTTCCCCAGCCACTCCATATCTGAACTCTGAATAACACAACCATCAAATCTCTTTCCTAAATGCTAGTACTAGTATACCAAATCACATGGTTCTTTACCGCATTTAGCATCTCCCGGTACTCTGCGAGACTGCGACCCAGTGCCCCCTGCCCATCCAAGAAACGCAGACACTTACCACTATTACCTCCTTGGATCCTCAAAGGGGCCCCGCCGTGTCCATTGTCCCGTGACTTTTGCCCTCCGGCTTTTAGCGTAAAGGTAAAAAGGCCCGGTGCTAATCCGCCAGACAACTCCACTGCTGCAGCTTGGACCGTTGCCTTTCCTTCTTAACCTGCCCTGTAAAGGTAAATGCTCTCATCCTAGTCAATCAAATGGCGCGGTAACACTAGGCTGCTAGCAGGAGGAGTAGCAAGAATCTCGCAGACACCACAGCATGTAGGAGTAGGATGGATGTTGCCGTTGATGTGTCGGCCGGTTGCAGCTGCTGCCCTGCAGCTGGGAACTTCGCGGGGTCAGCCGCTGCTCAGTTTTAACTCTCTGCAGCTCCCATGCTTGGATGCTCCTGAATACTGATTCCGAGTTAAGCTGTCTCTCGACCCCATCCCCCATCGCGACACCTTCCCGTTTGAGATCACTGCAGTACTATATTCATCGTCGTTTCTACTGTTGGGGAAGCTTTCTACTTTCGATGTTACACTGTTCTGGTTGATCGAGAGTCATTTTCTCGGGTAGTTTATCTATTTTCATTCAACACTTTATTTCACTGTCGAAAGGGAATACATACGCTATACACAAAACTTTTCTTCGACCTGAGGTACTCCACACGCGCACGTGGCATTCATTAGGAAAACATCCCCTTCATTCATTCCATCCAAGCACGCGTGGTAGAGTAGTGTACGTACTCGTCCGCCTGTTGCTAGTATTTGCCAGCAGCGCGTCTACGTCTTCGTGCATGTCAGCACTGCCAAGTTTGACCACGCACGAAGATACGTAGACATACCCAGTTTGATTCATTCCACCGTTCGCCATCAGTTGAGCTATCGCTGATTTATGAAGTACTAGCTTTGACCGAAGATTTCGGCTCAAAACTCACGTGCCTACTGAAATCTTCAACAGCTTACATAGACTCTCTTCGGATAACGGAATTTGCATAGCTTTCCTCTGATTTACTTCCGCCGGGCTTTTAAGATTTTAAACAAACCAACGTCGTGTTTGTTAAAGAAAATCAAAGGGAACAGTTCAGATTCTCAAGAGGATAGCCGGTCAGTAGGCCACAGCATGTAGGAGTACTAATTTTAACCTAAGGATACACGGCACGGTCACATGCATCTGCAGCACGCAATCCACGAGGGGTTGGCCTCGTTAAGAAATTTTAACCAGGCAATGGCAGCCACGTGATACAGCTTGCATACTACTAATGCAAGCTGCTCGTATGGATCAGCGTATTCTAGTGGTATGTTTCTATCAGGCCATACGGTCAGAACTTCAGACTCAGAAGAAAGACTTTCCCTGCTAGCTGCTGGCTGATAGTAGCCTGCTAACTTTTTTTAAATAAGACGAATGGTCAAAGTTAATGTTTAAAATCAACTGTGTCAATAATTTAAAAACGAAGAGAGTAGTACGTTTCTACCAGGCCATACGGTCAGACACAAAGAAATACTACTGCAGTACTGCTGCTAGCTGATAGCCTGATAGGATTAGTAGTACAATTAACAGTAGGGTTCAATTATTCAGTAGTGGCAACCATGTGGCCTGAAAGAGAAACATACTGTTCTTTTCTTCTTCCTCATAATCAGATTGTTTAGTGCATGGACGGCGATAGGTAAATTCTTGTGCTGATGATTAGCGAAGGGGAGGAATGGTTAGGTGAGCGGCGCGCAGCCAACCTAGCCTTTAATTAGGGTTGGGTTGCGGTCACTTAACCGTTTATAATTACTCGTACTGATTGTCAACAGCTAAGTCGAGCCTAACCCAAAATACGGCCGCCCGGCGGTTGTTCTTAAGAATCATCATCCGTGCAATTGGATTGATCAGCTGGCTGGTCCATTAGTTGTTGTGTTACGTAGAGGCTATGCAAATGCACATGTATAGATGACACTAATCAAGTTGATTGTGACGGAGAAGTTATGTAATAATGGGCCTCTAGTTAACACTCGTGACCCCGGAATTGGAATCCCCGCAGGTTCAGGTGGTCGTGATGAGCGCCAACATGGGGTGCTCGCACTGCCGGCAGCGCGTCGCCAACGTCGTCTCCAAGATGAACGGTGAGCATTGAAACGTCGTGGTTTTTGAAGGATTTTTTAAAGAGGTTCCAAACAGCTTCGAACGAGGTACTAGGATTCATGCGTTCCGTTCGCTCCGTATATTAGCAGGGTTGCTGGACTACATGGTGGATTTCGGGAAGAAGGAGGTGACGGTGAGGGGGAAGGTGCACGCCAAGAAGAGAAAGAAGAAGCAATGGCACGGTTTGGCCGGTGGTTGGGAGAGGAAATCCCCGTCGTCGTCGTCGTCGGCGTCGTCTCCTTGCTACGCCCGGACTCTGTCCTGGTTTCTGGGATGCTACGGTTCATAGGAAGGACATCAGTACAGTCGTGCAACCTGCGTAGTAGTACAGTATGTGGCACATATTTAGCTGTTTGTTTCAACTGTAATATTTCAGTTATTTCTTGTAATTCTTTCTTTTTTCGATTTTGTTTAAGAAAATAATAGTGTGTGATAGCCATGTGTATAGAGCGCTACTGCATCGCTATCTCGCAGTACTAATTGGCTGTGCAAAATGATCATTTTGATCTAGTCGCAGTCCCGGCACCACTGATAACAGTCCCCGTTCGTGCAATCACGATGACCAGAGACAGAGTATAGCCCAGGCCACCAAAGGCGACGCCGCGCCGCACGCCTTGAGAACCGGATCCGTGCTGGGGTGGGAAGGTTGGGGGATTGTGTGTGTGCGCGCGCGCGCGTCGGGGTCATCTCAGAGAATTTTACGGGCGTCGTGATTGCAGAGGCCAAGACGAGAAAAACAGAGCAAGAGTTAACGAACTGCTGCGTGCTGCCCTGCCCTGTCGACTGGCAACGGTGTCGCCTGAATATTCTTCACGTGTGTCCTGCATGTTCTTACTACCAGTTGCATCTTGCACACACTCACACAAAAAAAAAAAAATCAGATCCTGAGCCCTCGGATCACTGGCTTGCCCACCAACATGATGATAATTGTAGTTATGCTGATTAAAATAGATAAAAACCAGCTAAACTCGTAATTAGCCCACGTTTGATTCTGGCTGTTGCTGTAGCATGCTTTGATCCAAGTGTCTCGACAGAAGTAAAATTTGTTTCAGAGTCATAGATCTGTCATGCATCTCAACAAGAATTTCGTAATTTATTTCTGAAAAGAAAAGGCGAGGAGCATGAGCTAGCTAGATTCAGCCACACCCTAAGTGCAAGTGCGGCTTCTAATAATTGGACGGGCCAAGATCCTTTTGAGAAAAGCGGCGACCAGCTGAAGTGTGATCAAGGTCCAAACAGCAGCAGAAACAAATGATGGGATACCCAAAGTTTGGGTCACGTGGAGTGGACGACGAAGTGCTTGGTGGACGCACAATTACGCTTCAATGGTAGCTTCTGATGCGCAGCACAATTCAGAACAACGCCACTCCACCAGTGAAGCGGCGGTCGACGATGGTGCGAGGTGCGTTGGTGCTGGACTGCTGGGGTAGAGTTGTCAGTTGGCGCGTAGGTGGTGAGGCATCGTTGGACTTCACCAACTGCTGCTTCACATTTCGTTCATCAAGTTATCAAAAAAAAAAAAAAAATTGATCGGCAGCTGCTCGTAGCCCCGCCCACCGCATCGTCGAAATGCGGCAGCACGGCGGCGGCGTCCTCACCGGTAGCCACCGTTCCTGGCGCGCTGCTCCTCGCCGCGCATGTCCTAGAACGATTCGTGCTGTGGCCCGGCGCCGCCCGCCGCAGCCTTCCCCTCCCATCACGCCACGCCACGATCTTCATCAGGTTCCAGGTGAGGTTCCGACACCGCCTCCCATTTGGGCCGCCGCCGCATCGCCTGATGCAGCTGCAGGCCTCCATGGCGCGCCTGGCCTGGATCAGGACCAGCGTCTCGTGCCGCGTCCATTGCGACCGGCGGCGACTCAACCGGCGGTGAGTTCACGATGTTTGGGAACACGAGGGAGGAAAAAAACATAAAACAGTGCAACAAAACAGTAAAACACAACCGCCGTCCGTGGGGATCGAACCCACGACCACGTGGTTAAAAGCCACGCGCTCTACCACTGAGCTAGGACGGCCATTTTGAGATTTGGATTTAAAATTCATAATTTACTATTATACTTTCCATCCATTGTTCCACTTTCATATAACAAAGGCACGGTCTAACTCCTGAAATTTACAGTTGAACTGAATAACTTCAGGCCATTGCTTGGCACAGTACTGATCTTCGAGGCTCAATCATGCACTCCAGTTTATTGCGTCAACCCTGAACACCAATGTCTTGTCATACAATTCAGAGGTGCATTTTACACTTGCGACGAGATTGAACGACTTGTAGATCAGGCCACCTCTCTCTTATAATCATGGATCATTCTGTCCTCCTAACTGCTAATTAATAATTCTACTATGTGTGCGTGTGGTTAATCTGACAGAGGCTGATGGACGTAGTCCTTGAGGGGCACCAGAGGCATCTTCCCGCCCAGGAAATCCGGGAGCTGCGCGTTGTCCATCTCCTGGCGCAGCGTTTCCTGCAGGTTCTTGTCTTCGACAAAAACGAACTGCAAATGCATCCAGCAAAGGGTGTCAACGTACCGGAGATAGAGAGGACGAAGTGCTGGACTTGCAGCTCTCGCAGTTTCCGCCGGTACGTAGCCGCCGGTGACAATTCAGAGATGGGATGATCGATTACCTTGTCCTTGGTCTTGTTGTCGATGAACGGTTGAACAAGTTTCCACGCCTTCAGGAACATGTAGGGCACATTGATCATCAGCGCCTTGCCGAGCCGCTCCGGGAAGTAGTTCTGACGCATGCAATCCGAAAGAGATGAGAAAGGTTCACTGGCTCTACTTTATCGCTTCAGTTCATCTAGCACTAGTTCGGAAAGAACTGATAACCTGCATGATCTCTATAGCGGCAATGTACCCTCGGACGTCGCAGTTGGAGTACCACCCCCATCCGTTAAGATCCACGACGCACAGAAACTTCTCTTGGCCCCTGGGGATCCTGCATTATTAATTTGCCCCAGGAGGCATGTTACTCCATTGGTGCTCAACGATAAGCTACGTCTTTACACAGAAGTAGTTGAACACTACATCAATATCATTACCTGGCACAGATCTTGTCAAGAACGTAGGCAATAAAATCTGCACAAAAAAGCGGACGCTGCATAAAATTAATCAATCGCAGATCATGATCATCTATTCCGTCGCTACTAAGGACGACGATCATCATGGCAAAAGGTGAATGATGTGATTACCCTTGAACTCTCCCATGTCGCGGTTGGCGGGGAAGTGCCTGGCGGGGAAGGCGACGAAGATAGGGCGGCCGGTCCGGTCGACGCCGCCCATGCACACCTTGTCCTGCTCGAGCTCCAGCCGCACCCGCTCCTCCGGCACGAAGCCGTCGGGCGCCACCTCCTTCCGCCACCGGAGGAACTTGAGGAACATGGCCGAGGCCTTGTCCACGTTGTGGTCGCGCGCGCGCAAGAACCTCCTCAGACTCAGGTTGTCCACCTCCTACTCACGGTAAATGAGAAGATTATTTTCCGAAAATGGTAGTGAATGACAAATTTATCACATAACTTTTTTTGAAGGAAAAATTTATCACATAACTAAGTTCGTTTTTACTAGTACTACTAGACCCTGATCCCTGTCCTTGAACCGGAACAGACAGAGGTCGATCGGAGTATCGGGCCTGCAGTTTTGAGGTTTTCTCACATTTCAATTCTACTTGGATGGCGATCGAGGGAATAAAAAGTTTGCAGAATGACACTGGAATGCCTGATGCCTTTTTCTGACTTGAGCGTATTCTAATGTAGTGACGGAGATGGCTAGCTTTGTAAAGATAAACTGGGGCCATGCTTCACGCGTAACCTAATTATCTACGCACAGTGGCACAGCCTGTTCGAATTATTCCGAACCTCGAAGTGATTATGCAGATAATGACACTCAACACTCAGCAGCCTAGATGACCCGTATGCAGGGTACCTTAATTTATCCATAAATGATCTCATCAATCAACTACTACCAAAGATGCTGGTGATCTCGTCAAAAAAAAAAATGCTGGTGATGGTGATCAGCAACGGTTGGTAAAAGCGACGCGTACGCCATGCCTTTCCAAGATTCCACAGTCTCTCCTGCTTGGGATGGGATCGTCGCACCCTGATTGAATTGAGATGTACTACAGTAACACATTTTTTTTTTCGTGAAGGAGTGGTACGTAACAATAAACGCTACTCACTGAGGTTCGAGAAGACTAGGGAGAAATAATTTGTACTCTGTGGAACGAATATGTACTGATATTTATATACGATTTGATCAATTAGGTTAAGCAGTCCGAAACGGCGATCCTAAAGCTGATGTTTATGTGTGAAACTGAAAGGAACGTCGAACTGTCTGTCTAATCAACCGTGGCGACGCGCATCATCAAAAAGGCAGAAATCGAAGAAGAACATGGAAGAATTTGCACCGAGCGGGCGACGTATCAGTCGATCAAAGGAACAGGTGTGTAATTTAATCAGGGAGAAGATAGAACGGAGAGAAGGTGACCTTGGCTCGGGGGTCCTGCGCTTCCACCACGGCTCTGAGCTCGGCCACCTTGAGCCGCTTGCCTTCCCCTGCCGCTCCGCCTCCAGCGCTCGCCATCGCCTCCTCCTTCTTCCTGACCTAGCAGCAGCAGAGCAGGTCGCGACGGAGCAGCAGCAGGAGGAAGACGACTGGCGCGGGAAGGAAGCGGAGGCGGAGCAGCTTGTGGCCGGCAAGAAAGGAAGAGCGGAGGGGGTGTGGGCCGCATGACCCGCGCTGGATTTGTTGCGTTGCGCGCGGGCGCGGCGCGGGTTCCATCAATCGAGTCTTCCGTCGTCTCGTGGCGACGTCGCATTGCCCCTGCTCCTGATGCTGCTCCCGGACAACGGTGGCGCATCACGAACCAGACGTGACGACCCATGTGGGGCGACTTGGGTCGATTGGATGGCATCTTGTTTTTCTTCCGCTTCCTTCTTTTTCCATCTTAATTAATTATTGTGGATGGAGATGGGAGATGGGGAGGAGACGGTTCGTTCGTCTCACGTGGAGGACTAGCAAGCACGCGCGCGGAGGAATGAAGGATCCGGCTGGCGGCTGCGATGGGGCTGAGAGTCCCTTCTTTAAAGCGGATTTTTTCCGTCTCCACCGTTCTCTGAACAGTCGGACAGCCGTTAAATTGCACTCGTTTACGGCTGAGAGGTCAAAACGAATTTTTTTTAAAAAAAGTCCTTTTTGTCGGTGGAGAAAATGAGGAGCTCCGAATAACGAGGGTCAGGAGTTGTGATTATCCCGTCTTTTTTTCGACCGCCAAGACAACCGCTCCTACCTTTACCATGGTGTCATTTTCATATTTTAAAAAAAAAATTGGAGCAGTACTTATTTCTTGGTTGATAGGGAGGGAGTTTGACTTCACAATACATTAGGTACAGCTGTTTATAGCCAACTTTATCGTTAATCAACACCAACGTATACGTGACACAAGCACGCATAGAGTGGACTGTCCGTCGGAGACTCAGACAGTGGAGCCCGAAACGATAATGGGCCCGCTTGTAAAAAGGCCCGTGTTGGTGAGGCCCAACTCGAGATGGCGTAGGACGTCCATCTCGCTGGCATGCATCCTCACTCCCCACAATCAGTCAGGTGTTCTCTTCTGGCTTTCTCACCGAGTCCCTTCCCCGCTAATCCATCCTCTCCCAGATGTAGAATGATTCACTTTTTTTCCTATTGAAGGTTTTGGGCGCCGGAGCATTCGCTTTTCGGGCTCAGAACAACTTCGACTCTACCGAAGGTTGACACTTGACAGCACAGCAGAGCATCCTCTGCTTGGCCTCTTTTTTTTTCGGTGCTCCGACTCCAGCTGGGATGGGCTTTTGACAAAGCACTGGTCTCCTATCAAGCGGCGGATGTGTTTTGACATTGCGACTACGCGTTGCAATAACTAATTAACACAACCGACGAAAGCGCGGTCGTCTTTAATCATGCGGTGGCGGCGGCACCGCGTTTAGGTGCGCCGCGGCGTCTCCCTTTTGTTTGGTCCCCGGCCGGAGGTTTTGTTCGGAACCGGATCAAGTCCTGCATCCGCCGCCGCCAGCAAACTGGACGAACGCGTATCCACGGTAGTTGGCCCCCTCCCCGCTTCGCTGGCCGTCACGTGGCATGCCTACTCGTAGATCTCACGAATCACCAGATGCATCCCACCGACGCCGCGGCGCCCCCCTACGGACCGCGTTGCCGCGACGGCCCGGCCGGCCGCTGCACCGCCGGTCAGTTAGTTACTGGCACGCAGCAAGGTCGTCCGCGTTTCCCAGCTTCATCGTCCGCTGCAACTCTCCTCAAGATCAACCCCGCGACATTCCAATCTGCATTCGCCGCGTTATCAGAGTCAAGCTTGATCAGCATTCCTGGCCGCATCTGAACCCCGTCGCTGTTCGGACGAGAGGCCGGTGAGGCTTTTGTCGCCACGCTCAACTGGCAAAGTTGTCTACTGCCACGGCACCACCTCCGCCCCTTCAATTTCTGATGACAGGCCATTGTTTAGGAGTACCGTTTGGGGCTCATCGAGCTGGGGTTTATACATAAGCTACACAAGGTCCACAACGCCGACGAGGCTTCACGAGCTCGCGCTGATTAGTCTTTAACCTCTCGAGTCAACGCGCTAGCGACTTCTTAATAATGAAATGATGGTTCTAACATCAGGACTGATCAGGACCATGCGCGACGGACACCGCACCCGACCTGTTCACACGCCACCGACGCCTCCGACTTCCGAGCATGGCATGGTCAGTCAGGACTCGGGCGCCTCTAACAACGTTAGACCAAAAGTCAACTACTCCGCTAAACAAAAGCACGTGGAAATTTTAAACCACATGAAGAAATTACTTCGTATACTACACCTCAGTTTATTATTATCCATCCTCTTGGATCAAAAAAGAAAAGGGGAAATTATAACAGCTGAAGGCAAAAATGCAAATTTTACATGTAGCGACCAATAGCATAAAAAAATACAGACCGCGACTATCTATCCCCAACGGTGTTTGCACTACAACGACTGCTACAATAAACAAGTTGTGGTTTCCGAAGGACAATCCACATCGGTATGCTGTTGGAAGGCACAAGTCTGTACAATTTCTGGTTTGTTGGGTCCTATTCTGCTTGATGATTAATTGATTATTAAACTCTACCGTACTGCATGTTGAGGGCACCGCTAGTACTGACGTTTACCAAACCCCTGGCCCCCTCCCGATGGTAGCTTGGCAATCCCTTTCCCTGAATCCTCCCTCCTTTGCCATCACCCGGCACTGACGGTCCTTGTTTCTTCTTTCAGAGTTTCTTTTGTACTAATCAAAAGCAAAGCATTAAGCCCACATGGCTCGCCCGAGTGAAGCATTGCCGGCGATTGTTTGTATCACCCAAAAATCTGCCTCATGAGTCATGAGCCATGACAGAGAAGTAGAGAACCCCATGTGCAAATGAACGATCCAAATCCCTTCTGAACGAAACAGATTAGTGTAAAGAGCAAAAAAAAAAAAAAGACAGGGATGCAAAAGCAGAATCGTCTTCAACACCGTGACAGATTGACAGAGATGCAAGTTGCTGCTAGCTCTACCAGTCAAAAGAAATCAGAGAGAGGATGTGACATTTTATTAAGGAAAGACAAGTGAGCGGTCCAGTCCGTGTTCGGTGAAACAAGGGAGGAAAGAAAGAAACCTGACATCTGATGTCGAGGTAAACCACTCACCAAACATTCGTTCATGGGGGCACGATTAAACTAATTTTCTCTGTTAGCGGAGCAGGACTACAGCTCATCATCGGTGTATGGAAAAAGATTAGGAAAGCTGGAGGAAAAAGGGAGGAGAATCAGCACGAGACAGCGTTCCTACCCTCTCTTTCAAGTCAGAGAACATGTACACGACCCCTATTTCTTTCCGGCTCGAACTCTAGAACGAGGGGGACAGAGGAGGAAGGAGCAAGGAAGCGTAGGAAAGCCACCTCTCACCTTCTCCTTCCTTCCCACCAAACGCTTCTTGGTAGGAGAGGCGAAAATTTGGCGGAAAAGCTTCGCCTTGGCCGGGATCTCTTCTTTAATTACCCCTGAGGATTGCTTGCCGAGCTCATAAGACCAGACCGACGGAGACGGAGATAGTTGGGGAGAGGGAAGCGAGAGACAACACCAACTGGTGATCATCGAGAAGATGAGGGGGCGGGGCTTGCTCATCGCCGTTCTTGCTGCTGCATCTGCGGCAGCGCTCTTCCTGGGGGCTGAGGCACAGTCGGTGCAGCAGGGCCACCAGACAGAGAGGATCTCAGGTGAGGGGCCTCTCTTATTTGTGTTTTTGTTTCCATCTTGCTTCTCATCTTTGATGGACGCATTGTTGTCTGGTTGCTGAACTCCAGCTGCTTGATCTGTTTAGCGTGTAGGCCTGTTGCCCGTAAGAAACCAATACATCTAGTAATGCTAGTATGGTACTTAGCTTGATCTGTCAGGCTCTGAATCCTGAGTTCATAGGACTTCGATTCGGATTTCTGATGCTAATGGGTTATATCTTGTTATGCTATTCAGAATCTTTCATCTAGTACTATCTGAATTATATCCATAGGGTAATCAACAACACACATTGCTAATCATAATCATTGTCCTTTTTGTTTATTATGTGTGCAAAAGTCACTTTTAGAGCTGTAAGTTGCTTAGCTAGCATGCCTTGCTTTGGAGGGGCTATGTGATCCCTAGCATAGTTCTGCAACCAAGTATATTCTTTTCCCTACTTTGTGCAAACCTTAATAATGTTGTGGCTAATAAAATGCAGGCAGTGCTGGCGATGTGTTGGAAGACAACCCTGTTGGGAAGCTCAAGGTTTATGTCTATGATTTACCCAGTAAATACAACAAGAAGCTGCTGAAGAAGGATCCTAGGTGCCTGAACCACATGTTCGCCGCTGAAATCTTCATGCACCGTTTCCTATTGTCGAGCCCTGTCCGAACTTTCAATCCGGAGGAAGCGGATTGGTTCTACACGCCTGTATACACAACATGCGATCTGACTCCTTCTGGCCTTCCCTTGCCCTTCAAGTCTCCACGGATGATGCGCAGCGCAATTCAGCTGATTGCCACAAATTGGCCTTACTGGAACAGATCTGAGGGGGCAGATCATTTCTTTGTCACACCGCATGACTTTGGTGCTTGCTTCCATTATCAGGTACGAACACAAGCACACAACCATGTGGTTGCATATGCTTATTTACCCTTTTAAGTACAGATGGAATAACAGCTTTCGGAATGCTAGTGCATTAGCAGCTGTTCCATACATTTATTTATTTTTCTGTAAGTACTTAAGGTTAGATATAGCCCATATTTAAGTACCGACT